>JBBPBX010066525.1:0-16672 GCA_038048925.1 Garcialebias charrua | reverse complement strand
TATATATATATTATATATATATATATATATATATATATACTGTATTAAGAAATGAAGGGGATAAGGACAAGAATAAGAAAAGCACTGCTTATATTTTTACAAAACACTAACATTAAAAGAAAAATACATGTACTGTCCAGTTATTTTAAGAGACCATGAGTGTAACTGGTAACTGGTTGAACAGAGCTGCTTCTAGCCTCCTCACTGCTATTGTATTATTCAGTGGTGGGATGTAACTAAGTACAAATACTTTGTTACTGTACTTAAGTATATTTTTCATGTATCTGTACTTTACTTAAGTAGAATTAAATGTGGGTACTTTTACTGCACTACATTTTACATGAAGTATCTGTACTTTCTACTACACTACATTTCTATAATGTGTTGAGTTACAAGTTACATTCACGTTGCAACTTTTTGATTTGTCGTTAGTTTGAAAGTAACTGATGTTGAGAGGGGAGTTGGTCCACTGAATCACTGCAAAGTGGACAGGTAACATTAGACCTGCCTTCAAGAAGAGCTGGACCAATGATGTATATTCTTGTGTATAAGTCATTTAGCTGGGAGCACCCACAGCACCACTAACACACACAAAATGGATTCCACCACAAAGATTCATCCAGAAGATACACAACACCCATGGCTTTATTGAAATATTATTGAAAGACTATTGAAAGACTGTTCAGTACAGCAGGACAGATTCTCTCTCCCTAAAGAGCCAGACATGGACTCAAAAACTTTGAAAACCAACTTCTTCTGAACTTGAACAAGAAATTCTTGCTGCAATATTAAAATGTGTCAGTTCATGGGATGTTAGGAGACAAGAGATTTCTCCAAATGTCTCGACACTCAGGTCCAAGTTTTGAAAATGTTGTCAGGAAGTTAAAGTATTGTTCATTGTTGATCCATTACAAGATTGACTAGACAATATTTTAACTAGAGTTGATGACAAACGAGTTGAAGTGATCTATTCCTTTGTTAGTTGTGTCTAATGCTCCTTTTTTCAAACAGACAACTTTTACTTAAATGTGTTTACTGCAGTTAAAATGACACATTGGTTTTATTTTGTGTTAAATAAAAACTTTCAAAGGTATAATCATTCCTCTTTCTTATTTTGCTTAATGGTATTTAACTCATCACTGAAATTCTGACACACAGAATCAAAAGTCCAAGTGTGAACTGTGTCACAGAGTAAACACAATAAAAACATGCATTATCTGCAGCATTGTTCATTAAAATGGCTCAACACTATTAATGTATTACAGAAAATATGCATACAGTACGCACACTTAATGGTATTGTAGACCATTGCATTAGTTAATACATTCAGCAAGTACTTTTACTTTAATACTTTAAAGGTGGAGTCTGCAGTTTCTGTAGAACATCAGCACTTTCAACAAATTTCAACAAGCAAAGCATTCTGATCCCTCCCCCTCAGAGCCATATATGGCACTGCCCCCTTGTGGTCTGTTAAAATTCAAATTCAAGCTCTGTTTTTATTGGCTGATTCGAATTCAAGCTTGGTTTTTATTGGCTGGTTACAAACTCTGTTTTTATTGGCTGTCAGTGTCCTGGTCACTCTGTGTTTTCAGTGTTTTTATAAATGCTGATAGAGAAGCAAGGGGACTATAGTTTTTTTCAGAGATTACTTTGTCTAACATCAGTTTGTCAGTAGATAGTGACTGAGTGAAGAAATATGTTAAAAATATATTGTTTGAAAAGTTACAGACTACATTACAATCTTACATACTGTAGCTTTAAGTATTTTTAAAAGCAAGTACTTATTTACTTTTACTTAAGTAAAAATATTAATATGGTACTTCTACTTTTACTAGAGTACATTTTTGTCTGTTTATTTGTACTTTTACTTAAGTACAGTGTTTGAGTACTTTCTCCACCACTGGTATTATTACAGTATTTGGGTACCGTATTATGTGGGTTGTGCGGTGGCGACTCCACTTCTCAGAAACATCCAGGCTGGACCAGAGGATCCCCTCATCATCACCTCCTGCCATGTCTTCCTGTACAGTGTAAGGTTCATAAAACCATCTTTGTTGGTAAATGCAAATGCTTATTGTCAATTACCATGTGACGTGTGCTGCTGACCACTTGACCAGGTCACCCTTGTAAAAGAGATCTCCATCTCAACGGACTCTACCTGGAAAAATAAAGGTGATTGATTGATATAGCAGACATCTGGTGAATATAAAAGTTTATATTGTCTGATATTTAACAGGTTTGACTTCAGCTCAACTTTTGTACACAAGCTTGAGTTAAAAACATGAACATCTGATAATCATAATATTAACACATGAACATCTGATATTCATAATATTAACACAACACATGAACATCTGATAATCATAACATTAACACATAAACAACTGACAATCATTATATTAACACACGAACATCTGATAATCAAAATATTAATACATAAACACCTGATAATCATAATATTAAACACATAACGTTTAGAAAACACTTTTGCAACATCTAGTTGAGAGCCATATCAGTCAGGAATAGTAATAAGCATTAGATAGAAACACCACAATGTTCATAAGCACAGCTACTAGTAGCTTGCTACTGTGTGACTGACAGCAACACACGACACCACGTCACGCACACAGATGAGATCAGCTCAAACTTTGCTCATGTGCGCTTATTAAACAACTCACTAATTATTACTTGCTTACCTGTGTAGAAAGGCACCATTAATAATTACTGCTGTTCAACGTCGCTAGTTGCGTGTGATCAGCTCTGACTGTGTAAACAGAGAGTCCCCCACTCCCCCTCCCTCCTCGGCAGTCAAACCGGAAACACGCTGGCGAACGCAGCGATCACGAGACGAGTCCAGGCTCGAGAGCGACGGAAAATGCGACCTGTACAGTCCAATAGTTTTGGACAGATGGGACATAAACTGCGCATGCACTAGCGCTAGTTATAATTAGATTCAATGGAAAAGCCGTAGGCGGCGCCCAGCGGGGAACCGGAAGTACGTCACAATCAGAAAAGTTTTTTGAAACAAACAATCATTACTCATCAAATATTTATCCTACACAACTAAAAACATATATGCATACATTTCGAAATATTTTTTATTTTATTATTTTATTTTTATTTAAAAAAATTTAAATCTTCAAATGGTGAAGAGCTGCAGTTCCAAGGAGGGGCGGCGCCCCTAGCGCCCTCTAGTGGCGGCCGCCCCTGGACTGAGGGGGACGCTTTTTTGTCACGGACCACATCCGGCGCTGACAGGATATGGTCTGTGAGCAGTCGTCCGGTTGATTTAAGAGCTCGTAAATACGTTTTTTCGTTTTTACTGATAGATAATTAGTTATTAGCGGTACTGCATTTTAAATAAAAATAGCGCAAATCCGCTTATGAATTATAAAAGTTAGTCAATCCGCTGTAACGCTGACAAATTGTTTAGGTCCGCTATAAGAGGATTAGCGCTTTAGCGCTCCCCAGCGGTCTAGCGCCCACCTTTGATCAGGGGATAGATTTAGGACTAAGGTGTGAATTGAGTATGGGTTAGGTATGCACTGGTAATGGTTCGGTTCAGTTTAGGGTAAGAGTCAGGGTTAAGGCTGGTCTATAGGAATGAAAAATGAATGCAAGTCATTGCAAAGTCCACATAAAGATAGCAAAGCAAACCTGTGTGAGTGAGTGAGTGAGTGAGTGAGTGAGTGAGTGAGTGAGTGAGTGAGAGCGAGAGAGAGAGAGAGAGAGAGAAAGAGAGCGCTCTCTAACTGCCTTATCAGACTCCTGCACCAGCAGCTCTCATTAGAACATTAATTGAAAAAGTGTAATTAATCCTGAAAGGTGGTGAGACTGGACTGTGGCCAGAGGAAGAAAGAAAGTGAGAGGTGGACAAAGTGTGTAGGTGGTTAATGTGACCCAACACTGCCCCCTGTTGTTTCTCTGACAGTGGTTGGCTGCCACTTTTCCCCATTTGGATCCAATTTTCCAGGAGCATCATTCATTCAACCTTTATTTATACAGGCTAGCCTCGTTGAGTCACGGGGACTCATTTACAAGAGGGACCTGTCTCACTCACACCAAACAACCATCCACTCTCACACTCACACTCATGACAACAACCTTGACCTTTTGTCCCATTGATTTGGAGCATCCCTACTTTTTATGTCTTTGTAAGTTAAAATTCCAAAACTTATTGAAATAATTATTTTGTAATCTTTGTAAATACTTACAAACTAATTTAATAGCTGTTAGTATGATATTTTGATTAAAATAAAACTATTTTATTAAATGAATGAGAATCTTTTTTTTGCACTTGTGTAGGCTCAGTTTTAAATAAAATTTTGTGGTATGTTTTATTTATTTAGTCACATTTTATATCTTTGCATCCTCCTTTATTTTGACTGTTTGATCCATAACTTATGTGTATTGTTTTTTTTGTTTTGTTTTTTATATTAATATTGGATTCTGAAAATATGCCTATATAATTAAGACAACCCAATTTAGCTTAAAAACGACAAATGTAGGCTCGCAGGAACCTGTTTACTGCTGGCCTTTCATCTGACTGCTCATTAATGGTTTACAAAGTATCATCAGTTTAATTGATGACTGGATTATTAAGCACTTTTAATTGTCTGACTGTCATTTTGTAATCATGATGGTCAGGTTCACATCAATCAGTGTCAAAAGTTCGAGAATCAGAGCAGAACCAGATGAGAAGACCTGGCTTGTTCTGTTTTACCCAGACTCCCTGTGGTGAGGAGGAGGAGGAGGAGGTGCCAAAGGTGAGGGAGAAGGAGAAGTCGAAGGCCTGCTCTATTATTCTAATCCTCAGTTGTGTCTGGGTGACCTTTGGAGGGATGATTGTTTCTCATTTAGGAGTGTGAGGTGTGATCTTCCCACCCGTTTGATCCCACTCACCTGACCTTTGTAAATTGGCTGTTAAGCATATCACAACTCGACCCTCGTGCCTCACACATGGCATGTTAATACACACCAGCAGAGCAGCTGCAGCCTCACAAGTATTTAGACACTTTTAGACTCACACTTATACAGGTGTTTCTGGAAGCTCCAACTGGTGCAATTGTGGGTATTTAGTCTTTTTTTTTTTTTGCACACGTTCATGAGATTTTCTTTTCTTTTCTTTCACATTTTATCCAAATGATTGCAGGTTTTAAAATGCATGCATCAAAAAGACCAAGATTAAAAGAGGGAGAAAAAAAAACATCATAATAAATTTGTCCATTGTGCCGGTCACCTTTTCTTGGCTTGGTTAATGGGCGGCTGCGTTGAATGGCAGCGAGGTGATTTTTCCATCAGGCTGATGAGAGGAGAACTAAAGCCCACAGCGAGGGGTCTGCAGCACCATTACAGAAGGAAGAGGGTCTGAATTCATTTGGCCCGGCCACGATTCTAATTAACAACTCAATCCCACACAGCCACACAGGGGGAGACAGGCAGGGGAGAGAGAAAGGAGAGATCTGATTTTCCTCGTATTTTTTTGTAGAAGCATCTTCTGTTCTTCTGTAAAAAATGTCAGAGAAATCTTTAATCAGATTTTCTTTTTGTCACGAATATCTTTTTTTGTTTGTTTTGCTTGTTTATAAATTAGCATTTGGCAAAGATCCGTTCTTCTGTAGGAACTCATCCGCTGCACCGTCTGCTGTGCTTCCTGTAGTTTCCATAAGCTGCAGACTTACGGGGGACATTTCCTCTGGATTAAAAGGATGATTTCATTAGCCTTTCGCTGGTGTCAGGTTTCATTTTAGGGATTAAATCTAGCAGATTGGAGACCAAGTCTATTCTCCGGCATGTCATTAATGTCTAATAGCACAAGAAATGTAATTTAAAAAGCACGTCTTTCTGATTACAAAGCAAATGTGTGCTTTGCTCTTTAAGACCATAAAATGGGCTTTGATCACTGTCTCTGATCCAAGGTTTAGGTTTAGGCCTCACCCCTGTGGGCAGAGCCACATGAAGTGCAGCTCAAGAAGGTTAGCAACTTTCTTCTTGCTACTCTCGTTGTTGATCAACTTTTGTTCAAGCTCTGTTATCGGTAATTGTTGCTGAAGCTGCACTCAGTCCCACGGCACATCTCGCTCCTTCTCAGGGGAGCGGTAGCTCGGAGATCTGACTTCAGCAGCAACGAGGATGCTTTTCTTCTCCTTTTTTACCCGCCTTGCAGGACATTTGAGTGCCATCACATCAGCCCAGCCTGTGCCGGTCCCCACTGGGGGCCCAGTGCGAGCGCTGTGAGCCTCCTGTCAGTCACAATGCCCCACAGCAGCCTCCCTCACCATGGACAGCAGAGAGCAAGGTGGGCACGAGGGGAGCCAGACGACTTAATGAGCCAATTTCTCCGATAATAAGATTGGTGGATATGGTAATATTTCTACCTTTAGGAGATAATTATGATGTAGAAGATAGAATATTTTATCTTAAAGCAACAGTGTTCATGGTCCCAAACCTAGTTTCAGGTTTTGACTAAATTTGGTTGGGGAGGGGGGGCACATATTGGGTGGGGGGGTTGCAGTGTTCTGTGTTCAAGCTTTGGGACAGCAGAAAAACAATACCAAGAAAGCCTTGATGCTTTCACTGTGTTTTTTGGGCTGAGCCTTTGATCGTGCCGAGCATTTGACACAAGGAGGAGAAACAGGGGACTTTCTGCCTTCATAAATATTTATCTCATTACTGCAGGCTAAAAGAATCACAGAATTAAAAAAAAAGCTTTCAATTGATCTTTATTGTTAATTGACCCAAAAGTATACCATTAAAATCCGAACAACAAAAAAAACATTGTTTCGTCCTTATACTCTCGCTGCACCCCTGGTTCTCAACTCTCTTGTGTTTTCGGTTTCTGATACCAACTTGTTTTTCTGTCCCCGGGTTCTTGCAGCAGCTCATTGGTAATTTTGTTTTGTCGTTCACTTCCTCGTCAACACAAATTCCCCACCTCATATCCCCACATGAACGGGCGCTCTGCCACTTTGATGGGTATAACTGGAGGTTAAATGGTATAATGGGGTGTTTAAATGTGGAGCTGCTGATTAGAGCTGCAGTTCATGGCCTGGTCCAAGTAACCAGGGATAGAGAGAGGAGGTGAGGTGGTCATGTGACCTTAACCTTTTATTAAAAGTACAAGAGGATGACAGATGTTGAGTGGTGTCAGTCTGACTCTTCCACCCTGTTTTTATGTTCTGTTTGAAACACACACACACACACACCCACACTCACTCTCAATCCACTCTGTTTTACCATTTTAATTAGATTATAACAAGCTCAATCATGCAATTAAGAGCTCAGAGAGAACAAGTCAGCCATTAGCCTTGGTCAGCCCAGATCATCCACAGCAGCTGCAAGATGAAACACACAGATGTCTGCATTTTTAAACGTTTCAAACTAATATTCCACGTTTCTAAAATATTTGCTGCTTGTAAAACGTGAAGAATCAACTGATGCTGCAGAAGCTTATTACCATTCTCTAACTGGCAACAGTAAAATAAATAAATAAAATGTTTAAGCACCAAGGCGGAATGGTGGAAATTGAAGGAAAGTGCACAAGTTTAAAGGCCGTGAGATTGTTTTGTCATGAAAACCATTTCAGATTACAGTAAATGGAAAATGGAATTGGCTCACTATTGGTTCTATGTCAGTGGGGTGTGGCACCTTCTGGGAACATGATAGAAGGGTGTGATTGCTTGCAGACTTTGCATCCTCTTCTGAGACAAGTCATCCCATTGATCTAATTGGCCTTTGAGATCCAGCAGACCAGTAATGGGTCAAAATTGACATCCAAGCTGATCACTGAGGACCTCAGTCCACAAACACGTGTTGCACATATGGGTGCTGTCTTCTTGTCTGTACCATGATGCCGTCTCAGAGGGGGTAAAATATACAAATGCATGATGTTTCTGACATACCACTGTAGTGAGATAGACCCCTCATCTCTGACCTGGGTTTGCACCTTTTCACATCTCTCTGAGGCTCTGAGTGGTGCACTTCTCCTGAGGCTCTCAAGGAGACAGGTGGACACTTTTATTACATTATTTTGAATCAAAACACAATAAGTCATAAGAGACTCTCTTATTCCTCTATTTTTGTGTTAAAGAATAACCTTGTGTTACTTGTATAAGCATTATTGAATCCAATGTTATTTCAAAATGATGGTCACTTCTTCGTATGATGAATCAAATGGTGAAAGTGAATTAATATGTCAGACTGAACTCCTCATTTTGTTAGAAGTTAGAACACAGTTTTAATCAGTTGTTTTATGAAGCTGGCTCCAGTCAATCTGTTTCTCTCTCTTCATTCTTAACAACTTCTTCTCTGTTCTAAAAAACTGATATCCGAGTGACCTTCATCCACTGGTTCATTTGGACCAATGGGGAAAGAACAAGTCACTGATCACAGATCCTTTCTTAAAGTTCTAAGCTTTTGCTGGAACTGTCAGAGTCTGCTGGAGTAAACCTCAAACCATGAGGTTCCCCAAAGAGCTGAATGAACGCCAGTCACACGCTAAGGACGCGTCATTCAGTTAAAGACTTATAACATGCCAAGTTATAAGTCATCTTCAAGAGCTGGAAAGCTCCATCTAAATGAATTTTCCTCCAAGGAAAGTTTTATTCTGAAAAGCCAACCAGGACTGCCGTTACATTCGGTTCGAGTCTTGGCACACGTCTGGAGACGCTGAAGAACGGTAAACGGACTGACCAAACTGGACCGAGGGAGATTGACCATCTTCACGAGGTAACAAAGTCGTCAAATGCTTTTGCCAAGTCGTACCAACGTGTAGCCGAGATCGGCCGGAAAGCTGCCATGTTTCTGGTTAAAACACGTCAAGATAATGCCTCTCCTCATCCTTCATTTTCCTCATCCTCCATTTTCTCTTCACTGAAACTTTCTTATCTTAAGTAACTAAACTTTAAGGTATTGTGCCAGCAGAGATATAAGTTAATAACACCCATAACTTGTGTTCTGTTGTTCCTATGAAATTACGGACGCGTGTTTCATCTATGCTGAAGTTAGTTATAGGAAATTTCGAGCGATCCAAACATGTACAGATGTGTGATGTAATTCATAATTATGTTAAATAAATGGTCCAGTCCTACTGTACCAACATAAGTTTAACGTTTCCTGTGAATTACGTCTGGTCTAATCACCTCCAAGGTATAGAATTAATGATATTGAACTGAAAAAGAAAGAACTCGTTTAATTAATGATGTATTTTTGTGTCAGTCTAAACCCTGCCAATTTACATCTAAAATATAGGTAAGTCAGTAAACTGACCCCTTCCTATATTACTACACCACTGTGCTGTCAGGGACCCCTGAATTCCTACCAGAAATAACTTGATGTCATACCCTATGAGTCCCCATACCAATGTAACGTAATAGTGCGTTTCTCCACACCATTTGCTGGATTGTTTCTTTCTTATTGGTGCCGTCATAGATACACAATGGTTTTCTACAATGATACATCATCAAGATTCATTGGTGAAGATGATAAAATATCACCAGTCTTTAATCCATGCCACCATTGCACCACTATTTAATACAGCTGTCTGTTCTGGTGTTGATAGTAGCCTTAGCTTGGGAGCATGAACTCATTTTCTATGTGATGCCAATCAAACAGTGCAGGAATATATAAGGTGTTGTAATACCTGTGTCCGGATGGCAAGCAATGATGTAAAGGGGGTTTGTACTGCTGATCATACAATGCAACGATCATCCCGTCTTGAGTGACTAGAACCTTCATGACCCATTAGTATTAATGCCAGGCCTTTGGGACATCTGTATGTCCTATAAGATAAATGATTGCATGATTCAACTACACAGCCTCAGATAAACCCACAACACAGCCCCTATTAAACTCTATCACATGTTGGTAATGCGTCTGATTTATCTTTTAGGCATCCTCTGTATCTACTGACCTTTGGTCACTGTTTAACTGACTGTTGGATGCTCTGGAAACTGCCTGATAACACTGTCACTTCACTAATGAGGTCTTGTGATCACTTGTGTACTCTGGTCTGCACCGGAGCCAAATTATGCAAAAATAAGACTGTTCCTTTTGAGTACCTAAATCTTTTGTCAGTAAATGTATTTTGACAGAAATGTGTGTGTTTTTTTTTTAGAATAGTCAGTGCTTCAACCAGCCTTAAGTTACACACACAGGCATGAAGTGCATGTATATAGATGTTGTTAAGCAAAAAAGAACCCCTGCAGTGACAGGTATCCCTGAGGTGTCTTGTCTTAACAAAAACACTTCATTTTCTGTTCCTGAAAAAGTGCAAAGTGACAGTGACGGCACAATTTCCCTTTCATTTTAAAGAGAACACACACATACACATAAACACACACACAGCTAGAGAGAAGAACTCATCTAAATCTCTTCATCTGTCTGATGGATGTGTGAGTTCTGCTTCCTTTTGTGTCTTCTGCGTGTGCCTGGTGGAATTCATGTATATGTAAAGACTCTCGCATCCTATTATGCGCAATAAACTGCCTGCTTTATCGGCGGCAGAACCTGGTGAGTGGCACAATCCTCCAAACACACCATTTCCAAATTAAATTTATTTAGTTAGACCTCCATTCAAAGCCACTCATGTAAACGATCATGTTACACTCGGATCTGAATAACTACAGGCAGGAATCTAATTCATTTCGTATTCACAGCGCTGCTGCACCCAGCCCTTTTACAGGGGCCCCCCGTATCAGTAAATTGTCAATTGTGGATGCTCTGCCACGCAGCATTACAATGCAAACAAGGTTAGTTTTCAAACACCTGATTTGAATAAGCTCAACAAGGAAACATATCAGCCCGTGCTGCTTCAATGGTTTTTGTATTGCTTCCAGGAAAGGTGATGAGGGGAGGGGAGGTAGAGGGGATGTGATGGGGGGAAGAAGGGACACTGTTGCAGGCAGGCAGGGTGATGTCAGACCGATAGCACTGGAGGAATGGCAGTTAATTTGAATATGGCACCTCAAGCCACAATGATTATTATCATCACCAAATCAAGGAAATAAATGAGAAGAGGGGCTCCAAAAATAGCGTTCAGAGCCTTTTGTGCATAGCAGGTAGGCCCGGTGGGGCGAGAGTGTGTGTGGGGGGAGAGTGTTCAGTAACTCATTATCCGGGGCTGGGCTCAGGGAATGGAGGGATGGAGAAGAGAAATTGTATTAATGTGACCATGGACACTCTTTTCATAAGCATCCTCTTTCTTTCTCACTGTGGCTCTCGCTCTCTCTTCTCCGTGTGCCCTGTTTAATTTGTGTGCCAGCGGGAAGTAATTTAGGCGTGCTGCTGTCACCTGCGATGAGGCCCGAGATACGGGTGGGAATGGTGAGAACAGAATGAAACCAGTGATGCTGAAGACGTTTCCTTTCATTCTCCTCACCCCTCCTGTCCCCGTCATCCTGTCACCTCTGTCCCACTATACTTCTTCATGAGCGCTAATAACACTCCTTCAATCCCTCTGTCTTCTCTGAGCAGTGCACACCTCCAGCGCCTGCATGTTTCTCCTATCCAGTACCTTTATGCTGTCTTTTTTTTTGTGCCCCCCACTCACCCACCCATTTTATTTTATTATTTTTTTTGCCACTCTCTCCTGCTCTCTTCCTTTTAGCTCTCATCTCTGTCTGAGTAAGGGGAGATGGTGTTGGTGAGTCATCCTGGCAGTCATTTGATTCATTCTGCTCCAGGCTCTCATCTCCCTGGAGAAATTACCAGTCGTTTTAATCGGACCCGTGTCTCTAATTCATTAAACATCTCCACTCTGACATGCAAGCACACACACACACACACACACACACAGTCGAAAACGTTTCGTGCCTGATGGCTACCTTCACTCAGTCGCCTCTGTCTTTGGTGTCAAACGACGTTTAACATCCCTGTCATTCACTCATATTCAGAGGAGAGCTGAAGGAGAGCAAGGCCTGCGACTCATTACTCTTCACTTTCCCACACTGTCTATTAGTAACAGTCCTCTCTTCTACCATCTGTTCATATGTCTGCCTACTTGGATGGGTTCACTGCTTCTCTTCCTAAATCCTGTCTTTATTTTATATTCAATGCTTCATAGGGAACTGGATGCAGCTGGTGGTTGATGCAAACAGGGGTGGTCCTAGCCTTTTTGGTGCCCTTGGCAAACCACCCCTCTGGCGAGCCCCCACCTCTGAGCATGCATCAACCAATGCCCCTCCCACCCCTGGGTATGCATAACGCGTTTTGCTGTGCCATATCATTTAGTTTACCATGTGCCATCGTAGAAACACAAAGATTCTTTTAATATATTATTCAAAACTTGAAATTGCAAAAAACTAGAATATCATAATACAATAAACACACAGAGTAAGACACATAAATACGGTACACCATGAATTTAAAATTATACAACACAAATAAAATAAATACTGTAGAAAATAAATACAATTAAAATAGAGCATTTCTAAATTGCACCAATGGAACAACACAAGAAAATCTGTGTACAACAATCGCACTTTGATCAAGACACAAATTTCTCTGCACAACTGTCAAGAAAGGTCTGAACCTCTTTGAATAAGAACATTTCCACAAATGCGCTTCAAGAAACAAATTAAATTGCACAACTGTCATTTAAAGTCTCATCTTTCTTTAAATAAGTGAATCTACACTATTAATTTTCAAACAAGAAACACATTAAACTGCACAACTGCCACCTAAATATACTGTAGACTCTTCTTGCCTTCTTTGATGCAACATCATCAATAATGTATGAAATCTGAAATCTGCTCAGCAGTTGTATGTGTAGCATATATGTATATATATAATATTCGATGTATGGATATTTATTTGAGTGATAATTAAATCAGAAGGGTCTGGGTCTGACTGCTAGAGGGAAGTGGTACCTTGTAAAAACACACACACAACCATATAGTGCAAAAAACAGTGAATTTATTGTATAATATTCACAAAAATCTATATATATACAGACAAGACAAGTACAGTACTTGAAAGATTCCAAAACATGAAATCCCCACAATTGTTTTTGCTTATAGCCAAGGGGAAAAAAAGAGAGTTCACAGTTCAACTCCTTGATGGGAGTTAGATTGGAAAGGATCCAGTTCAGTTCAGTCCAGAAAGAGAATGTGGATGTGGGTGTAGGCTTAAATGCCTCCTACTAGTCTGGGAGGAGTTGAGGGGATTCAAGAGTTTTCCTGGTTCATTGTAGGGTATACTCGCCAGTCTGGTCAGCTCGACAACAGACACAATCCGGAATCAGGCTCAACATTGGGAACCTGGCCTGTATAAAGTAGACCTTATAATAAATAACCCTGGTTTTATTAAGATCAAAATCCTTTCATAAATATAATAAATACATGTTTTTTCATCTTTACTATTGTAAATAATTTTACCGGTAGATTATTAATATACTTAAACTCATTTGAGTACTCTTCAATATTCATTAAAATTAGATTTCTTCATATGTCACATTAGCACAAAATAGCTTTTCACCATTCAATGTACCTTCCAGTTAATTGCTTCAAGGTGACGTCAAAAGAAGATTCAAATGGTTTGTTAGCATTAGCACTGAACTAAGACAGAGCCCAAACAATTATCTGGAGGTCAGCACCAGCACTGCCAGCTCCACAAAACAAAACACTCATCAGTTCCCATGTTTAAAACACAAGATCAGCAGGAGGTTTCTGTCCCACAAATACACATCTAAGAGTTGAGCGGCACATACGTCAGATGTGGCAAACATTAGACAGAGGCTTACAAACAACTTGAAGCCTACCTGCAGCAACTGCAAAGCCTCTCCCACCTTGCCTGATGAGCTCCAGCTGACTTCATGAGACACTGATGGTTGCGTACTGCTACCAGTCAGGTGATTATGACATACCAGTCATTTGATAACAAAACCATGCAAAAACAAACACATCAAATGGTGTTTGTTCTCCCTTGTTTTCTTTTTACTTAAGAAAATCAAGGAAAACCCCCACCAGTGACCACACACAATGACCCCCGGGGCCAACAACGACAAACACATAGGCCCCCGCCGGGGCCCGCTGCACCTACGTAGCCCCAGGCCCAGACACCAAGGCCCGGGCACCGGGGATGCCCACCCCTCAGGCCCAGGCCCGACAGGACCAGAGGACCCGAGCCCCACCAGGCAGCCACCAGGCCGAGCCGACATACGCTCAAGCGCCCGACCCCTGACACAGAGGGCCCCAAGAGCGCCGGCAGTCAAAGGCACACCCCACCATCCCACCCCATGGTCGGATCTGGGGGGTGGGTGAATGGTTTGTCCTGCTTGGGTGGCCCTGGGGGCTCTGCGCTCTGGGTCCCTCTTGGGGTCTTGGGCTCTCGTCCCTCTTTTGTCTGCCTCGGGTCTTGGGGGATGGATCTTTTCATTCATTCAACCTTTATTTATACAGGCTAGCCTCGTTGAGTCACGGGGACTCATTTACAAGAGGGACCTGTCTCACTCACACCAAACAACCATCCACTCTCACACTCACACCTAGGGTCAATTTAGAGTCACCAATCAGCCTAACAAGCATGTTTTTTGGTCTGTGGGAGGAAACCGGAGTACCCGGAGGAAACCCACGCATGCACGGGGAGAACATGCAAACTCCACCCAGAAAGGCCCCGGACCGGGATTTGAACCGGCAACCTTCTCGCTGAGAGGCAGCAGCTCTACCAGTTGTGCCACCGTGCTGCCCAAATCTTGGATGCTTCAAGGTCTCTATTGAATGTTCTATTAGAGAAGCCTTATTCATTTATTCACTTATGCATGCTCACAACCACACACAAATGGATACAGGGATGTACTGTACTGTATATGTAGATATCATATGTAGATACAGTATGTAGATGGGTATGTGATGGAATATGAATGTGTATGTATGTGTATGTATGTACAGTATATGTATGTATGTATATATGTATGTGTATATATGTATGTGTATATATGTATGTATATGTGTGTGTATATATATATACAGGAAGCCCTCGAGTTACGTCAGGGATTGGGACCTACGGGTGTGACTTAGGTCGATGTTGTCGTACCTCGCGGACCAAAAACACCTGCCTGTCGTAGGTCCGCGTTTCTGACATAGGTCGCGGCTATACCGCTAACGGAGCGCCGCACACATATTTAATGGCATGAGACTGAACAAGCAGACATACTAGGCCATAAACATGCACAGAACTGTACAGTAAATGAATACAGTACTGTACAATAAATAAAAAATATAATGTCTTACTTTGAGCTGGTCAAAGCCTGCCTTCGTCTTTTAGCATCAGCCGTCCGAGCTCCCCCAGCTTCCTTACGCTCCACACGCACACACGTGGTCAAAACTGTTTAAAAGAATGACTGTTAGCTTCTTAACTTCATACATTTGGAGTAGGGATGCACCGATACCAGATTTTTGAAAACCGAGTACAAGTACAAGTACTTACATTAAAGTACTTGCCGATACCAAGTACCGATACAAGTACTAATTAATATTTTTAAAAATCATTCTAATTAACTTAAACTGTTTATTTTCATTAGACACTTCAAACATAAATGAACAAAGTACATTACTATTGGTAATCTGTAAAGTATGTCCAAACTTGTACAAAAAAATAAAATGTTTTACATTTGAACTCTTACATAGTCAATGAAATGAAATGAAACTGGTATCGGGTCCTGTAGTATCGGCACCCTTTTATGAGTACAAGTACGAGTACTAGCACATGGTATCGGACCGATACCCGATACTGGTATCGGTGCATCCCTAATTTGGAGCCAGAAAAAAAAAAAACTTACTGAAAGCCGTTTCTCCGCGATAATCCTCCATCCAAAACAAGCTCGGCGTTAGCTACGGTTAGGCCCCGCCATTAGCAGCAATGGTTAGCATGTCAGTTCATTCAAAAAGGCTGTCGGCTTTGTATCTCCGCGTTAGCTCGGTGTCCCCCGACTGCCAGGCGGACATTTGCGGCGAGCTCCCGGCCGCAGATGGCCCCTCCGCGGCATGTCGGCTCGGTGTCTTCGCCTGTGTTAGCTGCTCTGTTAGCTGCTGTCGTTAGCATGTCAGTTCATTCAAAAAGGCTGTCGGCTTTGTATCTCCGCGTTAGCTCGGTGTCCCCCGACTGCCAGGCGGACATTTGCGGCGAGCTCCCGGCCGCAGATGGCCCCTCCGCGGCATGTCGGCTCGGTGTCTTCGCCTGTGTTAGCTGCTCTGTTAGCTGCTGTCGTTAGCATGTCGGGCGGCGTTGTGGGAGCGATCGCGGGGCGATCGCCGGCTGCTTCTCCGGGCCTGAGACGTCCACAGAGTTGACCGAGTGTTTCCAGCAAATTTATCCGTATGAGGCAACCCTGATCGGACACACAGTCCTCTAGAGCCAGCTGACAGGAGCATCTATGGCGGAGCTCCATTGACCGCAATGGCGACCGGAAACGACCGGAAGTTGCGTAAATACGATAAAATTGTAATAAAAACGTAATATTAATAATTATACTTTATTTATAAAGCCATTTAAAACAACCACAGCTGCAACAAAGTGCTATACACATGAAATTAATAACATTTAAACACACAAAAAAAATATATATATTATTTTTTTATCATATTTTTATTAAATATGATAAAATCGTAAGTCTGAGTTGCCGTAGGTCGCAGGTGACGTAGGTCGAGGGTTTGCTGTATATATATATATATATATA
>JBBPBX010066524.1:0-19643 GCA_038048925.1 Garcialebias charrua | reverse complement strand
CGTGCGCTGCCTCCTCTCCTCCACATGAACGTGAGGCCTTTTCACAACTTGTGCGTGTGTGTGTGTGGGGGGTGTCATCTCTCTGTGTGTAATGTTCACTTCAACATGTGTGTTGTTTGTGTTCACAGACAGACCAGCTCTCCTGCCTCCAGTGGCATCGCTGACCCATGTCAGACACCTGGACTCCTGTCTGACCAGTCAGAACACCCGTGCGCTGCCTCCTCTCCTCCACATGAACGTGAGGCCTTTTCACAACTTGTGCGTGTGTGTGTGTGGGGGGGATGTCATCTCTCTGTGTGTAATGTTCACTTCAACATGTGTGTTGTTTGTGTTCACAGACAGACCAGCTCTCCTGCCTCCAGTGGCATCGCTGACCCATGTCAGACACCTGGACTCCTGTCTGACCAGTCAGAACACCCGTGCGCTGCCTCCTCTCCTCCACATGAACGTGAGGCCTTTTCACAACTTGTGCGTGTGTGTGTGTGGGGGGTGTCATCTCTCTGTGTGTAATGTTCACTTCAACATGTGTGTTGTTTGTGTTCACAGACAGACCAGCTCTCCTGCCTCCAGTGGCATCGCTGACCCATGTCAGACACCTGGACGCCTGCATACCTTCTGCATCCTCGCATCAGGACCAAACACTTGAACTGAACTCACATCTTACCTCTGAATGATGCTGCTTGTTCCTGCATCATCCTGCATCCTCCAGCATCCTCCATCACATCAGGACCAAACACTTGAACTGAACTCACATCTTACCTCTGAATGATGCTGCTTGTTCCTGCATCATCCTGCATCCTCCAGCATCCTCCATCACATCAGGACCAAACACTTGAACTGAACTCACATCTTACCTCTGAATGATGCTGCTTGTTCCTGCATCATCCTGCATCCTCCAGCATCCTCCATCACATCAGGACCAAACACTTGAACTGAACTCACATCCCTCTGAATGATGCTGCTTGTTCCTGCATCATCCTGCATCCTCCAGCATCCTCCATCACATCAGGACCAAACACTTGAACTGAACTCACATCCCTCTGAATGATGCTGCTTGTTCCTGCATCATCCTGCATCCTCCAGCATCCTCCATCACATCAGGACCAAACACTTGAACTGAACTCACATCCCTCTGAATGATGCTGCTTGTTCCTGCATCATCCTGCATCCTCCAGCATCCTCCATCACATCAGGACCAAACACTTGAACTGAACTCACATCCCTCTGAATGATGCTGCTTGTTCCTGCATCATCCTGCATCCTCCAGCATCCTCCATCACATCAGGACCAAACACTTGAACTGAACTTACATCTTACGTCGGCTTCTCTGAACTCACATGTTCACATTGATGGTTGCACTGCTGCATAAGCAGTCCCATCTGATCCAGGTTTGAACAGCAACTTTTGACAACCAAAGAGACTACCTTCACTTCAATCAAAGTAAGGGAACTTTCTTTTTTTATGCTGTTTCTGTGCTGGCTGGTTCTACCTTTCTAAAGTTCATGGAGTGGACACTACAGTACTGTATGGCACTGTTGTTTTTTTAAACATGATGCTTGCTACAGTACATCTTTCTGGAGGATGTCACTTGTTTCTGATGTTTGTTTGCAACATGATGCTGATGGATGTCATGTGTTCATGATGGGTGTGACTTGATTCTGATGGATTTGGCTTGTTCATGGTGGGTGTGAGTTGTTCCAGATGCATTTCACTGGTTTCTGATGGATGTGACACATGGTGTCACATGATGTCATATGGGTGTGACTTGGTTACAGTACAGTACAGTATTCAATGAAAGGGCAGAAAAGCACGTTTGTACTGTACAGTACAGTAAAAACTGTACAGGTATGTGTTTATAGATGAATGTGTGGTGTAATGTGCTAGCTAACTGGTTGTAAATAAAGTGTTGTGCATGTTTAAGGATCAGTATGTATGCTTCTTCAGTGTCATGTTGATAAACGAGTGCTTGGCGTCTCTTTAGCGCCCTTTTTTCCGATTTGCGAGCGAGGTTCCGGTTTAACGAGAGCCACGTGGGCTTGTTCTAATTTTGCGAGCGATGTTCCGGTTTTACGAGAGCCACGTGGTCTGTTCCAATTTGCGAGCGATGATCCGGTTTCACGAGAGCCACGTGGTTTGTGGCAACTTGCGAGCGATGTTCCGGCTTTACGAGAGCCACGTGTTTTGTTCCGATTTGCGAGCGAGGTTCCGGTTTAACGAGAGCCGCGTGCGGCCGTTCCAATTTACGAATTTTCGCTTTACGAGCGCCTCGTTGTAACGGATCTCGCTCGTAAATCGGGGACTACCTGTATATATATATATATATATATATATATATATATATATATATATATATATATATATATATTTATATATAGCCGGCAGCGTTATCAATATTTGCACTACACTGCCAACTGAAAAGTAACAAAAATGATCCTAAAAGGATGAAATTACAAAAATCAAAGGATTTATTTAATACTTTACGTACATATATTCTATTCGGCCACGAAATTAACAAAAAATAGAATGATCTTTTAATCCCTAAAACCACGTTTAAATCTCAAATACACGGGTGTGTCGCCACCGCATTTATACATAAAAGTAACCCAAATACATGAAACTAACGACTCACCGTCGAATGGTTGACACAAAACACACAATAAAATCATCCGGCCACGTTAATTTGGCTTGAAACAGCTGGGTTCTCCACGGATTTATCCAAGAAAACAAGCACAACCAGCTAGAGTTAGCGTCCAGTTCACCTCTGATCCGGAAGATGTCAACATTCTATAGGTAGTCAACATATTTAATGAAAAGTAACTAAAATACATAAAAATAACGACTCACCGTCGAATGGTCGACACAAAACACACAATAAAATCATCCGGCTGCGTTAATTTGGCTTGAAACAGCGGGGTTGTCTGCGGATTTATCCAAGTACCCAGCACAAACAGTACCGTATTCTCCGGTGTATAATACGCACTTTTATTTCTCATTTGAATATCCTGCGTATTATACACCGAAGCGTATTATCTATGGATTTCTTCCCATAATTTTAGACCCATTTTTAGCTCTGATTCGCCGTTTTTCATTTTGGCCAAAAATGGTGCAGTACCAGTTTTGGCCGCTATGGGCGCTAATGCGCCCTGTAGTCTGTTTAGTCAAACTGTTTAAATTCATGCTGAATAGCAAATGTTATTCCAAAATGTTATTCATGAAGGATTTCTCTTCTCAAACCTGCAGTGAAGATTCAGTGACACTGTTTATCTCATTTTAGTTTGAGCTCAGGACAATCTCCTCAGAAGAGACTTTTGTTTTTGTCCTAATTAATAATCAGATGAATAATATCTGTTTTTGCTATTATCATTAACATAGGTCCCATATGTGATGCTTTAATGACGTTGTTTTAACCAAACCAACAGGTTAACAGTGTTGTGTGTAGTGTTAAGATCAGTTTTTATCATAAAATGCTGACATCTGAAACTAACACTTTATCTTTCTGACAATTTGTAATGTTTGATTCAAATTAAAAGTAATAAAAGTATTACTGTCCCTTCAGGAATAACTCCCAAAAAGTTCATTACTGAGAGCGATCAGAGAAGTGTTTCTGAGGTCACGGTTGTATCACTACAGTTTCAATGGGTTTGGCGCCATCTAGTGGCCATAAAAAAGACTGTCACGGCAGCGCGTATTATACACCGAAGCGTATTATCTAAGAGTTTTTCTGATTTATTTCCAAAAATATGACAAAGCGTATTATACACCGGAGCGTATTATACACCGGAGCGTATTATACACCGACAAATACGGCCACAGAATTAGCCCCTGAGTTCACCTCTCACCCGGAAGATGTCAAGATGGAATAGTCCATTTTTAGTAGGGGGATAAAGAAATTGACAGTTTTTTTTTTATTGCGTATTTAATTATCGTTTTCATCGTAACTATAATTATTTTTATGTTAAATGTACATTAACAAGCAGGATCAATGTTAGTGATGTAGGTGACTGGCAGGGGGGCGGGGCCCCTGCTGAAATGGGATCCCCAGGCACATGGTAGATCCAAGTCTGTTCTCAGCTCTGCCCCCCTCCCCCTCACACCCTTCCTCCTCTCTGCTCTTTACGTGGGGAAAAAGGTAAAACAAGCAGCATAAGAGCTTGTAAATAAGTTTATTGGTTTTTACTGATAGATAATTAGTTATTAGCGGTACTGCATTTTAAATAAAAATAGCACAAATCCGCTTATGAATTATAAAAGTTAGTCAATTCACAAAAACGCTGACAAAAAGTTTAGGTCCACTGTAAGCGGATTAGCGCTTTAGCGATCCCTAGCGTTCATCTGCCCACCACTGGCCACACCTGTGAGGTGGATGGATTATCTCGACAAAGGAGAAGTGCTCACTAACAGATTTATGTAACTTTGCGAACAATATTTGAGAGAAACTGGCCTTTAGTTTGCATAGAAAAAAATCTTAGATGTTGGAATTCTGCTCATAAAGAATGGGAGCAAAAACAACAAAATACCCAGTTACCAATTACCCTAACATGCAGGTTTTAGATCTGTGGGAGGAAAACGGAGTACATGGGGAAAACTAGCCTGGTTAAAACCAGACCCTTGTCCTTCACTTCGCTTCGTACTAGGGTCTGGCATTTCTCCCATAGACAACGATTTCTCCGGTAGATTTTTGACCGGACCAATCAGAGAACAGAAGGCGGAGTTTTGTTAGTTTAGCCTGGCGAGGTCCAGGCTATCAGATAAATAGCTCAGAAACCACTCGGTAGATATTTTTTCTGCTACCAGTGTGTAATTATATGGCTCTAATTTACTGACTGTTGGCCTAGATGAAACATTTGAGATAAAATTCGATTTTTTATTATTTATTTTCGTAGCGCACCCGAGGCTGTTTGGAAAATGTCAAACCGAAACAATTTAAATCCAGCAGATTTGACCATTTCGTGAATTGATTTAGGAACTGTTAAGCTCAGGAACACTTCTGATATAACGTCAGCTAAGAAATATATTTTTTCTCAGCAAAGAAATAATAGTTTTTTACCTTGTTTTCATGAAAATTCCTTCGTGGCGGCAGCCATTTTAACTGACGACGTCAGTCGACGTTGTTCAAAACTCCGCCTTCTGTTCTCTGATTGGTCCGGTCAAAAATCTACTGGAGAAATTGTTGTCTATGGGAGAAGTCCCAGACCCTAGTACGAAGCAAAGTGAAGGACAAGGGTCTGGTTTTAACTAGGCTAGGAAAAAAAAAAAACATGCACATATGGAGAGAATATAAAAACTTCACCCAGAAAGGTCCTCCGCTGGGATTTGATCCAGCAACCTTCTTGTTGAGAGGCAGCAGATCTACCAACTGCATCACCGTGCTGCACTTCCTACCAGCCAACAATGCCCAAAAGGACTCCTTCTTCAGTTTGATGGCCTTCCCTCACCTGGGGTGGCCACCGCTGATTTCAAGGATGGCCACCGCAAGAGGCACTAATAACCTTGCAGCTGCAGCTCAAGGCAGCCACTTCAACAGTGGAGTTGCGGAACGTGGTCCACTTGGATTCAATGTTCCCAGCCTCTGCTGGGGAGCTGTTGAAGTTCTCTTGGAGGTGTGAGTTGGATATCCTTCAGACAGGTTCTTCTGCCCGGCGTTCACAGCAAACACATTCACTACATGTTTTGGTCTACCAGGTTTGTCCAGCATCTTCTCCTGCCATTTGATCCAAATCACGTGATTTGGGCTATAGGCCTAGTGTAAAAACAATAAAAATGTATCAGAGAATAATACAGTAAGGGCAAGTATATAAAACTTAAATAAGAAGGTAGTAACAAAAATGTTGTAAAAAAAACAACTTGACAACACGACTTATAAACAAGAAACAAAAAAGAATGTTGTAATTGCTTTGAGTTTGTTCTCAAGTAGTCATTGCACTAATAAAATGTAATAAAGCTGTACATATATGAGTGTTGAGATAGACTGTATGCACTGACAAACAGTAGTTGTGTATCTTAATGAGCCTTCAATAACTACACGAAAGCTGTAGTTAAAGGTCCACTCTTGCTCAGGTGTCCACACTGACCTCCTCCCTTCATGTCAACCTACCAACGGAGGAATTGTGTAGCCTGACGGCCCGAGCAACAAACAAATTGTTGAGTCTGTCAGTGGAGCAACTGACTGCAGCCTTCCACTGAATGAGCTACTCTCAGAGGCGGCCGCCACTAGAGGGCGCTAGGGGCGCCGCCCACCTGGAACATCTACAGCTCTTCACCATTTGAAGATTTAATTTTTTTAAATGAAAATGAAATAATAAAATAAAAATATTTTGAAATGTATGCATATATGTTTCTAGTTGTGTAGGATAAATATTTTATGAGTAACGATGAGTTATTGTTTGTTTCAAAAAACGTTTTTTGATTCGTGATGTTCTTCCTGTTTTGGGGCGCTCTTATCTGATCCATTGACTCTAATAGGCTCTTTGCACCTACGGCGCTGACGTCACATCCGCCTGAGCGGATGCGGCTCGCTAGCTTCCGCTTTGAGGAACTTAGACAGCTAGAAAAGAGAAACTCGCGTTTCAGAAGCAAGTTAAACATTATCACGAACACTGTTGTGTCCCTAAGCATGCTGATGTAATGGTCTTTTAAGTTTCCACTGACTTTTTCTTTCGGAATTTTTTTTTTTTTTTCGGATTCTTTTAATTTTCCACGGAGGATCCTCCAGACAGAAAATTGCACGTCTGCGAGTTCACATTGAGCGTGCAATCCGAAGGGATTGCATATATACACATGTATGTGTATATACACATATATTATGTGTATATACACATGTATGTGTATACAAACATATATACAGGTAGTCCCCGATTTACGAGCGAGTTCCGTTACAACGAGGCGCTCGTAAACCGGAAATCTCGTAATTTGGAACGGCCGCCATTTCTCTCGTAAATCCGGAAATCCGCTCGTAAATTGGAACGGTTTTCGCTAGCGCGACTAAAAACACTCTATTTTCATCTAAAAACTACTTTTGAGTGCATAAAAATGATCGGAAACGTGTGTTTATATGCTTAACTAACTAACTGTAGTGAAAAAACACATGAAAACTCAGTATTTTTTTCGTTTTTTCCAAAAATTCGCAGCTCGTAAGTCTGGAACCTCGCAGATCAGAGCGCTCGTAAATCGGGGACTACCTGTATTATGTGTATTTATATACACATATATATTGTGTATATACACACAATATATACGTGTGTACATATATATTATGTGTATATACACATATATATTATGTGTATATACACATATATATTATGTGTACAGTATACACAATATATTAGTGTATACATATATGTTATGTGTATATATACAGATGTAAGTGTATATACACATATATATTATGTGCATATGCACATATATGTGTATATACACATAATATATGTGTATACATATATTATGTGTATATATGCATAACATTGTTGATAGCGTGATATCAACAATTGATATCCCACTATCAATTGTTTCAAGTATTAATGAACTTGGTAAATGGAGCTTATTTATATAGCGCTTTCCAGCCCCCTGTGAGGAGCCCCAAAGCGCTTTAATAATAATAATAATAATTAATTCAATTTATAACGCACTTTTCATTACTGAAAATCTCAAAGTGCTACACATATATTGAATGCTACACACATTCATAAACCGGTGGCGGCAGACTACCATGCAAGGTGCTTTCCAGTCCTACCGGGAGCAACTCAGGGTTAAGTGTCTTGCCCAAGGACACAACGACACATGGTGCGGGTCCCGGGAGTCGAACCGCCAACTTTCCGATTGGGAGACGACTGCCATTACCACTACACCACGGCCACCCCACTTTACAATAAACTTACCCTGATGCATGCTCCAGGTAGAAAAAAATATATTTTTTAAAAACTAAGTCTGGTCCTCTGGACATTCAAAAAACAAATACTGTAGACAGTTTTTTTTTTTGCTTTTTTGAATGTCCAGAGGACCAGACTTGGCTTTTTTACATATTTAATGAACTTTTTACAGTGGCTTGCCTGGTTAATTATCAAAATAAACCTCGTCAGTGCATGGGCTAAGGGAAAGAATTTCTGATGGACATTGTCCACACGAAATTAGTTCTCACAGAAGCATTTAAATGTATTTTTATTGTTATGAACTGATTGCATGTTATCAAATTTCATGAATAAATGTGAAGACAAATAAACATTTCTTGTTTTTCACATTTCACTTGCTTTTATGAAAAAACACGGGCAAGCTAAACAAACTAAATTACAGGCCAGAGCTGACCTTAGTGCAACTTGAAATTCATTTATTTTGTGTAAAACAAATCAGAACAAACAAATTCTTCAAATGATAAATTGTAATAAAACAAAGTGTCTTTTTTTTTCTTTTGAATTTCATAGTATCTACAGCACACAACCTATTCAAAAACATAAAATAGAAGTGGTCACAGTTCTGTCTGATTATTTTTTGATCTTCCATCCAGTCGCTGCCAGACACTCTCGGTTGGGGACAGATGATGAGTCCAAATCGCAGTATACCTCTACCACTCTAAGCAGACAGGTCAGGAAGAGAGCCAGTCATTCCTCTGAAGAGGGTATCCGTACTCCTTTGAATAAAACATCACACAGATGTATTTAACTCGGGGCTAAAATATATGCAGGTAACCCCCGACCTACGAACGAGTTCGGGACCTAAGAACCGTTCGCAGCTCGATCCTGTCGTAGGTAGGGGGTGAAAATTGCGTCCCGTTCGTAGGTCGTTATTCCGTTCGTAGGTCGCGGAAATACCGCTAACGGTGCGCCGCGCACACATTTAACAGCATGAGACTGACATACTGGGCCATAAACATGCACAGAACTTTATTTACAAACACTTATCTAAACCATTACACCACACATGCATCCATAAACACACACAGTAACTGTACATCAGTAACTTCACATCAGAACTGCAGGAAATCAGCTGGAAATCACATCAGCAAAATGATGTCAACAATCACACATGAACACTTCTCAAAGTGCAGCTTTTAACATCAGAACAGCAGCAAATCAGGGACTCACATCAGCAAAATGATGTCAACAATCACACATGAATCCATAAATCCATCAGCAGCATCACATCTATCAGAAACATGTTGCAACCATCATGTTTTTGAAACCAGTGCGTTGATGAGTGTCCATGTGCATGAGAAAGAAGTCCATGAACTCAGAAAAAGCTAGAAGCAGCAGAAAAATGAAACAAAATTGCCTTACTTTGACTGAAGTGTAGGTAGACAGATGTTTTTCTCATGATCAAACCTGCATCTGATGGAACTGCTTAGCCATTGCTCAACAATGAATGTTGGGAGCATTTACTTTTCCACTGTCATGCGCAGTGTCACGCCCATGCCCAACTAACAACAGCCAAGGGGCAATCCCCTCCCCCACCTCGCCGATTGCCGTGTGTGACGCAGTTACGCCGTAGCTCGATTATATACTTGTAATGGGGCTCGTTCGTAGGTCACGTATTTTCTGCCGTACGTCGATGGCATTCTTCTACTTTGGCTCGTTCGTAGGTCCCGTGGTTCGCAGGTCGGTGGAGTCGTAGGTCGGGGGTTCCCTGTGTATGGTAGCAAGACATGAAAATGATATATTGCCAGTATTATTTACCGTAATCCTCCTTTACACAGTCGACCCAGGCCACCATCTTGCCAACTGGACCTGGTTTTGCACCCTGTGAAATCCAGAACCAGCCACACAGGAACAACTGCACGTCACCATTACAACAGGAACGAAATCTCTTGAGGACAGCCTGTTGACAGATCATATTACACATTTTGTTAAGGTTTTCTTTCAAACTGTTGGCATGAAATGGAGTGCCCTCCTTAAAACAGTGAAAAATACTATGATCAAATGGAACTCATGTTTACAGCACGGGAAGTCATTTACTCAACAAATTAGCATATGCTTTATGATAGGGCTGGTTTGTGAGATTGATCAGTACCGGTATACCAATATTCTAATCTTAGATGTTGTGTTTTCACAGCTGCAAGCAAAATCATTAACAGAAATAAAGACTTGAAAACCTCAGTCATTTTTATTACAAAAATAAATGAAATTAAAAAAAATTATTTAGTAAATTAAGCTATTGAAATTAATGAACTTTTGTGAATACTACATTTGTTGAATATGACTGTACATTAGGAGAGGTGCTCTCATCTTTTTAGGAATGTTTCACATCTAAAATAGTTTAGTAAATGAAACTTTATATACCAGCTTTCAAGATATAAAGATTACAAACTGCTTCACAATCAACATTAAAACAAAACATGTGGAACTAGTCTTGCTTTTAATGTTATGATGAAAAAAATGTCATAAAATGAGGAGGGGGCTGTAAACACGGTCCCCTTTTGAGCTCTTAACAAAATGCAAAAAAAAAAATAATAACACGGAACCCATGGAACATGGCCATATAATACATTTGAACCAGAACAGTCAGCTGAACTCGAACTCTGACAAATTACCAGTGCTGCCCTACTTTTAAACTATGAGGTTTGTTGTGTTTCTTTATGGATCTGAAGCTAAAAGAACCGCAACCTGTCCTGTTACCTCGTCTCTGTTTGACACTATCAACAGCAAAAAAGAAATATATACTGAACACAAATAGAAATTATTAGGTTAAACATTGTCCGATTGAATAACTGAGAATGTTCAGGTACTTTATTGGTACATATTTATACTAAAATCACCGGTAAAAATGCCTGCTAGCATTAGCTAAAGCTAACGTTAGCCACACAATCGAAGCAAAGTAAAACTCACCTTCGTGTTTGTGGATGTAAGACGAGGCATACATCTTAAAGCCTTTCTCTAATTTAGTCGTTGGAGCTTTGGATGAGACTTACAAATGCGATTAACATCGTTAATAGTCAGCTTGGGCAAGCCCTGCAAACACGAACACCTCGAATAAAACGCCATGTTCAACAGACCGGAAGTGAGCGAACCGCATTGACCGGAACACGGAAGTTGACGTGCAAAGAGCCTATTATAGCTGGCACATGCGTACTGATGCCCCACCTTACAAAACATGGGATAACGTTGGGCGCAGATTTCACCGCCCTTAGGACGTCTAACGTGAGTTCTGCCTACCGATCGCGTGTTTCCGGCTGTTATTTTTTATTTTTTTGTCTGGAAAATTTGCTGTGTGTCCGTGACTCAAGCAGGCATGCTCAGGTAAGTTTTGAAGCCCTTTATCTAATGTCTATTTGCATTTCTGGCTGATATGCCTCTCAATTTATGGCTGTTTGTGAAAAAAAGCCTCCAGCTGACTGTTAATCTAAACGTGGCAACAGGTTAGTTGTTAGTTTGTTAGCTAACATGCTAATGCTAGCCTAATACTGATATTATATTACCATTCCTGACTGATATCCTCTCCACTTTTTGGTGTCTCTGAGTCTGTTTGTGATAAAAGCCTTCAGCTGACTGTTTCTAAAAGTGGCAACTGGTGAGTGAGTTTGTTTTGTTCTTTGTTTGTTTGTGGAGTTAGGTTGCCAGTGCAGGTTATTATTGTACGACTCTGATGGGATGGCTATATTTATTTAAATTGGCTTATAAAAATGATCAAATATTAATAATTTTATAAACCTGTACTAAATAAATGTCACTGGTGGTGTTATACTCTTAACACTGTATTGATCTGGAGAATGAAAACAAAGCCCCTTGCAAGTAACTCATAGATGTTGTGGACCAGCTGGTTTTAGATAATGATAATAATAATAATGAATTTAATTTATAATGCACTTTTCATTAATGAAAATCTCAAAGTGCTACAAAGTGCAACAGAATTTAAACGTCAATAAAACAAGTAATAAAACAAGTACAATCAATAACAGTATCAACTAAGATTAAATATAGAATCATGAGGAGGCGGAGTATGCTCGGTTGAAAAGAAAGGTCTTCAAGCCGCTCTTAAAGTCAACCAGTGACTGTGGGGCTCTCAGGCAGTCAGGAAGAGAGTTGATGTTGTGGACCAGCTGGTTCTGGAAGTTGTGGACCAGCTGGTTTTAGATGTTGTGGACCAGCTGGTTCTGGAAGTTGTGGACCAGCTGGTTCTAGATGTTGTGGACCAGCTGGTTCTGGAAGTTGTGGACCAGCTGGTTCTAGATGTTGTGGACCAGCTGGTTCTAGATGTTGTGGACCAGCTGGTTCTAGATGTTGTGGACCAGCTGGTTCTAGATGTTGTGGACCAGCTGGTTCTAGATGTTGTGGACCAGCTGGTTCTAGATGTTGTGGACCAGCTGGTTCTAGATGTTGTGGACCAGCTGGTTCTAGATGTTGTGGACCAGCTGGTTCTAGATGTTGTGGACCAGCTGGTTCTAGATGTTGTGGACCAGCTGGTTTTAGATGTTGTGGACCAGCTGGTTCTAGATGTTGTGGACCAGCTGGTTCTAGATGTTGTGGACCAGCTGGTTCTAGATGTTGTGGACCAGCTGGTTCTAGATGTTGTGGACCAGCTGGTTCTAGATGTTGTGGACCAGCTGGTTCTAGATGTTGTGGACCAGCTGGTTCTAGATGTTGTGGACCAGCTGGTTCTAGATGTTGTGGACCAGCTGGTTCTAGATGTTGTGGACCAGCTGGTTCTAGATGTTGTGGACCAGCTGGTTCTAGATGTTGTGGACCAGCTGGTTCTAGATGTTGTGGACCAGCTGGTTCTAGATGTTGTGGACCAGCTGGTTCTAGATGTTGTGGACCAGCTGGTTCTAGATGTTGTGGACCAGCTGGTTTTAGATGTTGTGGACCAGCTGGTTTTAGATGTTGTGGACCAGCTGGTTTTAGATGTTGTGGACCAGCTGGTTTTAGATGTTGTGGACCAGCTGGTTCTAGATGTTGTGGACCAGCTGGTTCTAGATGTTGTGGACCAGCTGGTTCTAGATGTTGTGGACCAGCTGGTTTTAGATGTTGTGGACCAGCTGGTTTTAGATGTTGTGGACCAGCTGGTTCTAGATGTTGTGGACCAGCTGGTTCTAGATGTTGTGGACCAGCTGGTTCTAGATGTTGTGGACCAGCTGGTTCTAGATGTTGTGGACCAGCTGGTTTTAGATGTTGTGGACCAGCTGGTTTTAGATGTTGTGGACCAGCTGGTTTTAGATGTTGTGGACCAGCTGGTTCTAGATGTTGTGGACCAGCTGGTTCTAGATGTTGTGGACCAGCTGGTTCTAGATGTTGTGGACCAGCTGGTTTTAGATGTTGTGGACCAGCTGGTTTTAGATGTTGTGGACCAGCTGGTTTTAGATGTTGTGGACCAGCTGGTTTTAGATGTTGTGGACCAGCTGGTTCTAGATGTTGTGGACCAGCTGGTTTTAGATGTTGTGGACCAGCTGGTTTTAGATGTTGTGGACCAGCTGGTTTTAGATGTTGTGGACCAGCTGGTTCTAGATGTTGTGGACCAGCTGGTTCTAGATGTTGTGGACCAGCTGGTTTTAGATGTTGTGGACCAGCTGGTTTTAGATGTTGTGGACCAGCTGGTTCTAGATGTTGTGGACCAGCTGGTTTTAGATGTTGTGGACCAGCTGGTTCTAGATGTTGTGGACCAGCTGGTTTTAGATGTTGTGGACCAGCTGGTTTTAGATGTTGTGGACCAGCTGGTTTTAGATGTTGTGGACCAGCTGGTTCTAGATGTTGTGGACCAGCTGGTTCTAGATGTTGTGGACCAGCTGGTTCTAGATGTTGTGGACCAGCTGGTTCTAGATGTTGTGGACCAGCTGGTTTTAGATGTTGTGGACCAGCTGGTTCTAGATGTTGTGGACCAGCTGGTTCTAGATGTTGTGGACCAGCTGGTTCTAGATGTTGTGGACCAGCTGGTTCTAGATGTTGTGGACCAGCTGGTTCTAGATGTTGTGGACCAGCTGGTTCTAGATGTTGTGGACCAGCTGGTTCTAGATGTTGTGGACCAGCTGGTTTTAGATGTTGTGGACCAGCTGGTTCTAGATGTTGTGGACCAGCTGGTTTTAGATGTTGTGGACCAGCTGGTTCTAGATGTTGTGGACCAGCTGGTTCTAGATGTTGTGGACCAGCTGGTTCTAGATGTTGTGGACCAGCTGGTTCTAGATGTTGTGGACCAGCTGGTTTTAGATGTTGTGGACCAGCTGGTTTTAGATGTTGTGGACCAGCTGGTTCTAGATGTTGTGGACCAGCTGGTTCTAGATGTTGTGGACCAGCTGGTTCTAGATGTTGTGGACCAGCTGGTTCTAGATGTTGTGGACCAGCTGGTTCTAGATGTTGTGGACCAGCTGGTTTTAGATGTTGTGGACCAGCTGGTTCTAGATGTTGTGGACCAGCTGGTTCTAGATGTTGTGGACCAGCTGGTTCTAGATGTTGTGGACCAGCTGGTTTTAGATGTTGTGGACCAGCTGGTTCTAGATGTTGTGGACCAGCTGGTTCTAGATGTTGTGGACCAGCTGGTTCTAGATGTTGTGGACCAGCTGGTTCTAGATGTTGTGGACCAGCTGGTTCTAGATGTTGTGGACCAGCTGGTTCTAGATGTTGTGGACCAGCTGGTTTTAGATGTTGTGGACCAGCTGGTTCTAGATGTTGTGGACCAGCTGGTTCTAGATGTTGTGGACCAGCTGGTTCTAGATGTTGTGGACCAGCTGGTTTTAGATGTTGTGGACCAGCTGGTTCTAGATGTTGTGGACCAGCTGGTTCTAGATGTTGTGGACCAGCTGGTTTTAGATGTTGTGGACCAGCTGGTTTTAGATGTTGTGGACCAGCTGGTTTTAGATGTTGTGGACCAGCTGGTTTTAGATGTTGTGGACCAGCTGGTTCTAGATGTTGTGGACCAGCTGGTTTTAGATGTTGTGGACCAGCTGGTTTTAGATGCTGTGGACCAGCTGGTTCTAGATTTTTGGGTTTCTCTTCTATGGTTTCTGGTCTTAGAACTTTTGAAGTTCTTTAGATTTCTCAGGGTTGTGCAGGTGGTAAGAGGAGAGACAGACTCCTCCTCCTCACCTGTCTCTCCTCTTACCACCTGCACAACCTCCAACGACCGCCACCGTTGCTGTTGACAAACGGTGTCAGCAGAAATTGTGCTACTGTTACGCCAAAAATACACTACATGCGGTCCGGCTCCGCCCCGCTCCGCAGGTCGCAGCTGAGCGAGTCCAGTTTCCCCTTCCTCCGCTCCGCTCAGATCCGCCTGGATGCGCCGCTCCGAGACGCATGCGCGGGAATTGCGAGATCGCGCGATAAATCAAGTGATAAATAAGTAAGTCAGAACAAAACAATTCATTCGGTGGAAGAAGGAGAACAACAGTAGAGACTGCTGCCTTGATCTTCTCTCGTAAATGAGCGACAGGACATGGTTTGAGCAACAGGAAGTGATGTATTACATTTCAGAATAAAATACTTTATTTATTTATTTATTTCTTGTATTGCGTTTGTAGGCGTAGTCATAAATGATAGTTTGACAGCATTTTTGTACAAATAAATCCGTATAGAGCTAGGATTAGTCCGCCCGTGGTGATTTTATTTTGTAAATACGGAAGTTGTGCTCGTTCCTTTTCCTGTTGGTGCGACGTAATCTTCAAAAGTTGACTCCGGCACAGCTCCGGCGTCCGGCAGAAATAGAAAAATTTCTAATTTTGACGGACTGCCGTCCGCTCTCCGCAGCTCGCTGCCGCCGTGCGGAGCCAGTGTAAATTCTGTCATTGATTATAATGGGTGCATATTTGCTGCGGAGGTCGGACCGGAGCGGGGCGGAGCCGGAACACATGTAGTGTATTTTTGGAGTTAATAGAAGACCACGAGGAGGGAAACGTGTCAGTAGACAGAGGAGAAGAGGAAAGTGAAGAATGTAGGACTGAGGGTTGCAACTCTAAATGTGGGGACAATGACAGACAAATGTAGAGAGCTGGCTGACATGATGCAGAGAAGGAAGGTAGAAGTTTTATGTGTCCAAGAGACCAAGTGGAAGGTCAGCAAGGCTCACAGCATTGGAGCAGGGTTCAAAATGTTCTGGTTCCAGTTCTAATAGAAAAGTTCACAGTTTCTGGTTCCAGTTCTAATGGTAGTATTACTAAAATAATGATAACAGAATATGATAGAAGTTGTCCAAAAATTGAAAAGTGGAAGCAGAACACTCCCATTCTCCTTTCACACTGATGCCTCAAACAAGGTGAAGATGAACCATGTTTTATTACTGATAGTTTTATACAAATGGATACACCTGATATATACAAATGAAAACATAATCAAACTTTTACTTTACTTTACTACAAACATAATTATGCATACTTCTACATGTTTTAAAAAATTCAACAGTTTATGGTGCCCCCCCCCCCCATAAAATAAAATGACCAGCCGCCACTGGCTACTCTGTTGTGTGAAGGTATAGTGTAGTGTGCTCTCAGGCCCTGTACACACGTAGCCGTTTATCGGTAAAACCGAACAGTTTATCATGCGGTTTGGCCTGTCATCCACACGTGAACTCCGGTTGATGTAACTATAAACGAATAATAACAAAACTCCGGCCAAAGTGAAGATTTGAGAACTCTCCGCTTTCGAGTCTGCGTGTGGACTTTGAGAACGGAGCTTTCTGCTCCACCGCCTCCAGTTGGAGCGGCGCTGACAGTCACACAATGCTCTAAAAAAAGCACTAAAAAGTCAACCTACCTGCTCTGACATGATTCCCAGTCGACATTTTCCTGTGTTTTATTAATTTTGTACTCCAACACGGTATTTAATAGTAGTTCAACCTCACGGTCTGTCCACACAAACGAAAGAAAAAAATAAAAATAAAATAACAGGAAGTGTGGCTGAGTTGAAGGGTTGTGACAGCACTACACTGCCACCTATGGGTTCAGCATATTCATTACAACGCCCTGTCGTGAAAAAAAACGGGACATGTAGACAAACATTTTAAATATTCAAACATGTATGGACAGAGATTTTTTTGTGTGCAAATATTCGTTTTTCAAACACCAGGCTACGTGTGTACAGGGCATTAGTCTGTATTTTACTCTCCGCTCCACCACAGCCTCCAGAGTCCAGCTGAATGCCCACCCTGAGTCCTCGCCTGATTATTCTGTTCAGTCTGTTTCTGTCTCTGGCCCTCATGTTGCCACCAGTGATTATGGGTTGAGAGTCACAGAAGGACTAACTCACATCAGCTTTTAGGGTAAAAATGTCTACAGCTTTTGCTATGCTGATGATACTGTCCTCATTTCTCCCAGTGAGGGAGATCAACAATACGTCCTTAACATTGTTGAATGAGAAAGCAAGAAAGTTGACCTCAGCATCAATATCAAGGAAACAGAAACCATGATAATCACAAAGCAGACAGAAATACCAGTGTGTAACTTAAACTGAAAGGCTCAAAGCTAAAACTTGTCAACCGTTTCAAACATTTGGGTGCTCTAGTAGCAACAGACAGAATATCTTTGAAAGACATCAAGATCCAAATTGCAAGGTCAAAATAAGCATTCAAAGAAGTCAGAAAGAATCTTACAAATGTATGCCTCTCAATGATAACCATCAGGAGCAGGCTGACAACGACTGGTTAGGTGCTGCCCAGCTGAGAGAAAATGCCGCTCCCAGACTCATTCTGAAAGTGGAAAAGTTACCTTAGTAGAAAAAACAAATAAAACAGAACTGACAGGAATGAAGCCTGGAAGTTGAAGCAAACTCAAATTGAGCAGCTTCAAGTAGCAGGCTAAAATTTAAGGCCTTCATTGCATGGTCTCAGAAGCTGTGGTTAGAGCAGTGGTCCTAAAACTAGTCAGTCAAAGGACTGATTTCTTGTAGTATGCTGTAACATGTTGAAGTGTCCCTGAGCAAGACACTGAGCCCCCTTTTTCCCTCTAATGTGCCCAGAGGCGGCTCCAGGGGGGAGCTAGGGGGTGCTATAGCTCCCCCTGGAAAAGTCACAGCACATCCTTATCACACCCAAGAAAATATCAGATTATTTTCTTTTTCATCTGAGTTAATATTATTCAACATGTGGTTGTTGTGATGTTTTCCTTGCAAAACACAACTAATAAAATAAAAAAAAATCTGTGATTATATCAAGTAAAAAAAACAATCTGATCCACCAGCTGAAGCCCAGAAAGATGAGTGATACTCTCAACACTGACCCAGTAAGGAGCAGAAACTAATGATGCCTCTGGTTATGCCATTTTTAGCTAATGCAACTTGATCAATCATTTCCTGGCTTGCAGTGATAATAAATGACTTATCTGATCACTTTAAATAACTACTTTCAACCAAAATCCAAAATAGTCTAACTTTATCTGAATTCATCTGTGTATAAAACTGAAATAATTCCTGTTCAAAGAGTTAATTTTGCCTTAGACAAGATAATTAAGCCTTGACTGGTTCATTATTATTATTATCACTGAAGTAGAATATATTGATAAAGTTGTTGTTGGTCAGTAAACTGACGAGCTGGTGCCAAACTTTAATAAATGAAAAATAAATAAAACAAAAGTAGTGGGGCTGAGATGGAAAAGGTGTCACCCTTCTTCCTCCATCACCCTTCATTATGGCTACAAGCTTCTACCCTGAGGTTGTTAGACTCATGAACCCCAAGTCAGGAGTATCACTGTGAAAACAAATCACTGTAATACCATTTGGTTATGTGCTGCTGAGCTCATGCTGCTGATCTATTTCATGTTGCTGTGTTCACTCGTCCTCATCTGCTCACACAGACTCATGTTCGTGCTGCTGTTGTTTGGCGCATTGTTTCGTACTGGTAGTGCTTAATGTATTTTTATTTCAGGTCTCGGATCTTTTCACCTATTTTCGTTACAATTTGTATTTTTGTTGGATGTAACTGGGACCCTGTGTACATAGTTTCCTTCCACCTTCTGTACCAAATGTGATGTGAACGACGGTAAATACACATTGACCTTTAGAACTGAAAGAACAAATGATCCTTCGTAGCACCCTCAGTAAAGTGCTTAGCCCCCGGCACCTGCAGAAAAATATCTCTGGAGCCGCCACTGAATGTGCCACATTGGTGTTTGAATGGAATCTAAAACATTGACTAAACTACAGGTAGTCCTCGGGTTACGACGGCCTTGAGTTACGACGTTTCGACACATATCTCCATTTTTTTTTTTTCATTCACCCTTTATTTATTCAAGTAGTCTCGAGCCACGAGAACTCATTTTCAAGAGAGACCTGTTAGGGAGCAGATGGTGGGGGTTGAGGGCCTTGCTCAGGTGCCCAGAGTGGGCCGAATGAGGGCGGAGGCAGGTGTGGGTGTTTCATCTTTTTACACCCACATTTTTTTATGTTGTCGGTACCGGGGTTTGAACCGGCAATCTTCCAATCACAAGCCCGCTACACCCACATTTTTTTATGTTGTCGGTACCGGGGTTTGAACCGGCAATCTTCCAATCACAAGCCCGCCATCTAACCACTGCACCACCACTCCCCAAAATTCATGTGGCAGCAGTGGGATTCGAACCCATGCCCCCGAAGCGACTGGAGCCTTAATCCAGCGCATTAGATCGCTCGGCCACGCTAACTCACATCTCCATTAAAGCAAAACAAAACAAACAAAAGATATATATACTGTATTTATATATATATATATATATATATATATATATCAAAAAAGGCGTTCAATACAGAACAACTGGACTTTATTTGTAA
>JBBPBX010066523.1:5931-19643 GCA_038048925.1 Garcialebias charrua | reverse complement strand
GTGGACCACAGAGCAGATGGCATCTTCTGTTGATCGATTTTCATGGTATACGTACTATTGAGGGTCCACGTTGATGTTGATGTTAGCTTTGATGCGGGTCGTGACCAGATTTTCAAAGCATTTAGCGACTATCGGGGTGAGGGCTATCGGCCGGGTGATCTATTTCATGTCGCTGTGTTCATTCATGCTCATCTGCTCATACAGACTCATGTTCGTGCTGCTGTTCGACGTAAACTTTTTATGGTTGGTGCATAGTGTATTTTTAGTTGATGTTTTTCTTAGTTCATATCTTAGATGTTATTACTGTTCTTCTTTTACATTTTATTGTTGGATGTAACTGGGACCCTTTTATTCCACCATATGCACCACATGTGGTGCGTATGACAATAAAGAATCTCTGACTTTGACTTTTTTTTCCAGTCACCTCCTTTCTTTGTGCTGATTAATGCAGAGACGAATTTCGTCTGTGTATGGGAAACATACGCAGATGACAGGAATAGACAATTATTATTATTATTATTAGCTGTCATCATATCAGCGAGCTGCCTTTGTTTATCAGCTGATAGATTCACTCAGTCATCTTTAGGTGGGCTGGTGGGGTGAGTGAGTGAGTGATAAAACTGATCAAAATTACTGTTAATAGCTGGTTAGGCTGTCCATTTTTTGGGGTGTATTATCAACATTATTTGGCTTCTTGGCAGTATTTTTACACTTCAACAAGCAGTAGTTAGGACTGAAAGTGTCTGTTCATGTTATTTTGTGCGTCAGAGGCTAAAAAGTTGGGAAACTGTCAAAACTGACAAAATATCTAAAGTTTCATTTGTGAACCTACCACAGGTGAAATGAGACCAAAATGCCGATGCCAATGGTCCATTAGGACCACCATGGAAACCTCATGTGAGATCTCACAAGTTGTGTTATCCCTCAGCGTTTGTGTTGAGGATGACTCTCAGCTACGACCAAACAAGATATTAGATCAGGAACTGTAAAACTAACTTATAGATTTACATAAAATGTTTACTTTCTAGGAATTTCATTAAATTCCATCCAATCTCATACAAACTATAAGTTGTATTATAAAAATTCCACAAGTAGTAGATGTGTCTTGATGCCAATTTTTATTTGTCCACATGATTTTTATTAGGAGACGAGTCAAAAAGTCCTTCCACTTACAGTTTTAAAGAGAAATTCTGAGCTTAGATATAATGGAAGTCGATGATAGTTTGGATGAATATTTTTTGGGTATGACTGGGACTCTGTGTACACAATTTTGTTCCACCTCATGTACCACATGTGATGCAAATGACAATAAAGAACCTTGAACCTTGGGTGGGTACACTGCACATTTATGGAAACCACACATCAATCTTGAGATGAGACAAGAATGTTTAAGGTTTGAAGTGCATGTACAGGAAGATTATTGTTTGCCTTCAGATGAGACGTTTTCTTAACACTGGAAGGTGTTTCTCTCATTAATAAGATACTTACGGTTTAGAGGTGATGCTGAAGTAGGAGTTTAAAGGGGACCACACATGCAAAATTCACTTTTTAATGTTTTTTTACTAAACTTTGGGTATTTACTTCATAAAAAAACAGTCCTTGTGCCAAAAAAATGCACCCAGTGGTTTATTTACTCTAAGTAGATTTATTTTACTGTGATGAAAACGGTTCGTTTTTGAAATAAAATGGAAGTCAATCGCGCCTGTGACGTCACAGGCGCGAGGACAACCCACCTCAAACCTGAGTCCAGCCCCTCACCTGGTTAGGCTCAACCCACTTCTGTATTAAACACATGACTGTTGTTTTTCATGATTTCATCTCATCTTTTGTTTATATGTTCTTAATTTCATGTGTACAGCACTTTGTTGCAGCTGTGTTTTTTTAAATGGCTTTATAAATAAAGTATAATTGTTATTTTTATGTTTTAGTTCAATTTTTAGTGTATTTGCGATCGCTGCCAACGCGCAGCCGGCAAAAATTAAACGAGCGGACCACAGGCGGAAGGACCGGGTTCGACGGGACCCTCTTCCGGCGCCATGGAGCGGAGCTTCAACTGTACAGCCTTGCTGCAGCCTCGCAGCAGCCTCGCAGCAGTGAGGACCTTCCCCTTACGGATTAATTTACGGGAGACACTTGGTGAACTTTGTGTTGTCTTGACTGGAACAGCGATAACGCCCAAAGTCTCCGAGCGGAGCTGGCGAAAACCGGAAGAGGAACAAGCTAACATTAGCTTCGGATTCGGGTGGTATAATGCTAAAAGGAGCAGCAAACTGCGGCGCGCTCAGACGGGTTTCGGTAAGTTATCTTAAGCTAGCACTAACAGTAAGTCAAATGAGTAATAAAAAAAGAGCTAATTTTAAAACAACAACACATTACAGATACTGGCTGTTATGAGGGCGTTAACAGATCTTTGAAGGGCGTGGACTTCAGAACTTCTATCAGAAACCGGTCGTTCAAAACGAAAGTTAAAAATGGCAGAATTAAAAAGGGTATAATTGATTATCTAAGAATTATTTTGTGCATTAAATTGAAGGAATAGGGTCTAGATAGCACACAGAAATAACATAAAAATTTAAAAAATGCATCTGAGGTCCGCTTTAAAACCATGTTTTAGCTTTGGTGACCAACATACTTATTAAATCTCTAAAATATAGAGTTATAATTATCCATTAGCCTGACTAGGCAGTTTGTTTTTCTACTCCATGGCATACCCAAAGTAAGCTGCCCTAAAACTTTATACAAAAGATGTTTGTCCTGATTTATGCTCGATGATTCGGGTAGATGATCCTAACAAGGTTGAATCAAGTCCTCTCGACGGATTTATCTTGTTGAAACATTTAATATTTTATCCAAAATACTTATTCAGTCTGAGGAGCTGCAACAAACTCAGTCTAATAAATTGCACCTTCTCATAGTGGATCAGCCAGATGGTTGGTGACAGCCAAAACTAGCTGTTCACATGCAAAAGGAGGACCAGCCTAATGACTGATCATTAGCACCCTGATGGCCGCTTGCTATTCACAGAGGGCTGATAGATACTAGCAATAACAGTTTTGTAAGGGGGGACAGTTGAACACGGAGGCCTCCGCACCTGTTGAATGATGGACAAGTTCTTTTCACAAAGATGGCCTCCTTTACTCCTCTCTCAAGCCATCGTTCTTCGCTATCAAGAATGTGAACATCAGACTGAATTTAATATAATTTCTACCCATCAGGTTGAAGGCTGTCTGATTAGAACTAAAAGTAATTTTAATGAGCATGGTGAGAAAACTGGTAACATTTTGGCTAATCAATTGCATGACGTTAAAGCAAAGCAAATAATACCAGGTGTAAGAACTAACAATGGGACCATTTCATCGAATTAAAAAATCATCAATAATCATTTTAAAACGTTTTATTCAAATCTGTACATGCCTGAATCTACTGCATGTTTGACTGACATGGAGGCATTTTTTAGCACAATTAATGTTCCTTCATTGGCTTCAGACTTAGGACAAAATCTTGAAACCCCTATCACCCAGGATGAAATTAAAGTGGCTATATCCTCCATGCAGTCTGGAAAATCGCCGGGGCCCGATGGGTTCCCAGCAGATTTTTTTAAGACATTCGACAGACAAAACGACAAAACATCTCTTTTGCATTTGGTCTTTATTGAGTCGCTGGAGTCTGATGCTCTTCCTTCTACATGTTATCATGCCTATATCTCCCTGCTGTTGAAAAAGGACAAAGACCCATTGGACTGTGTGTCTTACAGACCTATATCTTTATTAAACACAGATGTCAAGATACTGGACAAATTGCTGGCTCATCGATTGGAAAATGTCCTTCCTTCTATTATTTCTCCTGACCAGACTGGTTTTGTTTAAAACCGCCATTCCTTGTTTATTTGACATTAGCTACACATCTAATAATCACGTAACAGAATGTCTGCTTTCTATGGATGCCGAAAAGGCATTTGATAGAGTCAATTTGCATTATTTGTTTTTTACCTTGGAGAAATGTGGTTTTGGCCCTTTATTTTGTTCCTGGATAAAACTGTTATATAAATGTCCTTTAGCTTCAGTGTTAACAAATAACCAATATTCAGAGTACTTCAGGCTGTATCGTGGAACAAGGCAGGGATGTCCTTTAAGCCCCATGTTATTTGCCTTGGCAATTGAGCCACTCGCTGTGCTGATCCGTGGCAGCAGGGAGATACAGGGAATCCGTAAAGGTGGCACTGACCACAAGGTCTCACTTTATGCTGACGATTTGCTTTTGTATGTTTCTTACCCACTTAAGTCATTACCTGCAATACTCTAGGTGCTGGATAATTTTGGAAAATTGTCGGGGTATATAATAAATTTAGATAAAAGCAAATTATTTTTAATTAACAATGAGGCTATAAAACTTGATTATGGTAGTTTTCCCCTTTGGAAAGTGACTGAACATTTCAAATATCTTGGCATATGTGTCACTAGAAAATTTCAAAACCTATTCAAAACTAATTTTCTTCCTTTACTTGATCAGTCAAAACAACTCGTATCTAAATGGTCCCCATTATTATTGTCCCTGGTAGGTAGAATTAATTCTGTGAAAATGATGCTGTTTCCTAAATATTTATATTTTTTCCAATGTCTCCCTGTTATGATTCCTAAATCATTCTTCAAATCTCTGGACTCATTAATTATTTCTTTTATTTGGAATGGTAAACATCCCAGGTTAAGAAAAGCCTTCCTTCAAAGACCTAAACAGTCAGGTGGAATGGCCTTGCCCAACTTTCAAAACTACTACTGGGCAGCTAACATTCGAGGACTACTTCACTGGCGGCACTTTCATTTGGATCCTTCACCTCCAGTCTGGGTGTCCATGGAGGTTCATACTGGAGGTACTGGAACTTCTCTGTCTTCACTTTTAGGTTCGCCTTTTCCTCTGACCTGTTCAGTTCCATTTGGTGGCCCAGTGATTAAACAGTCCCTTAAAATCTGGTCTCAGTTCAGAAAAACTATTGGTCTCCAGGATTTTTCACTTTTAAGTCCTATTGCAGGTAAATCACCTGTTTGCTCCATCAGCTGGATTTCAAGTCTGGCATGAAAAAGGAGTTAAATTTTGTGCAGATTTATATTCAAATTGATACTTTTCCAGCTTCTCTGAACTAACAGAAAAGTTTGGAATTGCATCCTCAAATTTTTTCAGATTTCTTCAGGTTAGGCATTATGTGAAAAGTGTAAGAATTATGAGGAGGTCAATATTAATACTGACCTCTTTACCTTAATTAATTTACTTATTCAGATTGAATAGTAAATTCACGGATTCTGTTCTTTTTCAGTTTACCCAATATTTCTGTGATCTTTATGATGGATAAATAAACAGAGCCATTAAGTGACAATGGACATTGACTTAGTTTGGTATGCCAGGCGACACTACCATTTATTTAAAATAAATCAACTAAATTAACACCATTACACTTGATTGACATGATTTCACTTTCTTTCAAATTAATACGTCAGCACACTTAAATTTAACACAACAGACTTCAATATTGGATGTTAACATATTTAGTCTGTGGGCTCTTCAGCTTAATTATAGTTTCCAGCTTAGATAGAGAGGGGAAAGAGTAGGAGGAAAGATTTAAGAAGAAATTATCGTGAGCATGATACCAGAGTGACACTTCTCCTCCGACTTCTGCTAAAATCCAGGTACGTTTTGTAAACAGCTCTTTACCTTTTGACGACGGCCCGGTAAGAGGGAAGACCTTGTAGCTTTTCAGATGCACGGGTCCTTGTGGGAACCAGTACAATACCTTCAAGCAGGGTTCTGGTTTACGTTTTCCAACGTCTCCTGGTTTTCGCTTGGTCATCAGAGAATATGTCAGCTTCAGGCCTCTGACTTCAAGATAAACTTATTCCAGGAAGGAATAAACAAAGTTCTTGAGCTTACGCTTGTTCGAAGTGGACCCATAACAACATGTTATCAGTCCCAGCTGGATGACGAGTCCTTAGCGCGTGACTTGTGGTCATTCAGCTCTTTGGAAGGTTCACATCATCTTTCGAAGCTCCCAGAAACTCTGAAGCGTTCTCGCACAGTTAGAACTTAAAAAGCAGGAACAAAGAGAGGAGTGCACTTGCCTTATCAGGCCCAAGGTTACAGCCAGAGCAGAGAGAGATTTGTTTAGGGAAAGGCACAGCAAGCTGGAGCCCTTTCATGAAAAACAACGGATTACTGTCCTCTGAGTTTCTAAACAAAACCGTCCGGTCTCTGTGACCCGAGATTTCACCTTTGACACAGCAGTGAACACAGTTTAACTCTCACAGAATAACACAGCTTAAAAGCACACATCATGAAAATGACAAAAGTTATTCTTTTGATCACATCAGCCTAAAATCAAAGATAGAAATAGTCTCTTTTGGTGACTATATTTATCAGATTACAGCTAAATGAATGATTTTGTAGTAAATGTCTTGCTTTACTGAGAGGTCAGTAAAGGTCATCACTGGACAGTTCAAAAACCTTAGTTTGACCCTGGGTAGGTCCATTACATCTCCCCCCTTTTGGAAGCCATCGCCAGTCCTTGGGGATGGGGTCCAACACGAAAGGAAACCTTGAACTGTCTTTGATCTTGAAGTAATCCAGCAAGTGGAAAAGAAAAATCAAAAATTATAATCCCATAAAGTTTTTGGAAATTCCATACTGTTCGGAGGTAATCCCATTGCGAAAAGCTTTTAATCCTTTGGAAAACAAAGTCTGTTAACTCTTGGAAAACAAAGTCTGTGATCCCTTGGAAAGCAAAGTCTTATAATCCACAGCGGTAATTCCACAACGATTAGTTTTGTTGATTGATCAGCAACAATTGTTTTCATAATCAGCATGTAGAGGGGATCCCTCGATTGACGCAGAGGAGGCGACCCTTGGATGAAGGTTGAAGACCAAGCGTTGGAGCTGCAGGTCCCCACATCGAAGGTTGTTGGCTGGTTGGTTTCCAGTCAGTGCCACTCTGGTTCTATGTGTCATGCAATTATGTGGTTTTTTAAGGTGGGCTTATGATTGGGATTTTACATTAAGCCTTACCTATATGCACCTGGTATGTAAGCTATCATGGTTTAGATCAGCTACAACTTACCAATTAAGGGGTGGATCAATTCTGTAAAATTAGATATAGGGATCTGTACCTATAAAATTTTGGAGGGCTTCTGTAACGAAGGCCTCTAATTCCAAACTATTCCTCCATTCATTACTTAGTTTAGGTTAAACTAAAATAGAAAAATGAAATATAGTTTGATCTAAATGTCTGTTGTCTTTTAGACGAACGACGTAGGATTTGGTATTCCTAATAAATTTTGAAGTCTATGGCGAGACTCATCAAAATGAATAGACAATCTAGAATAGAAACGATCGAATCGGTTCAATTTAGAAATTGTGAGACCAGTGTAGTTTATGGTACCTTGAGTAGCTTTAAACTACATTGACTCTTCGACGATTGAGATTTAACAAAACGAACTGCATGTTGGCATAGTTAAATCCATATCATTCATTAACCAATGTTAATACAAAACCTTTTTGGCTGGGAGTGTTCAGAACCAAAACAATATCTCAACTAATGACAACAGTAATGACTAAACAACAAGGAAACAACGTTTCACTGCTTCGACACACTCTTGTCGTCAGATTCCAAAGTGCAACACACAAGAAAAACAGGTCTCAACTTTATGACCGAGGTCAAATTAAATCTCGTGGATTTAAACGGTTGTTAAGGTTAGTTTTTTGTTGTGGGTTTTAGGCTTAGCGTTTCTAAGTTCAAATTGGACAATGCGACTTATAGGGTGGAAAATACGGTAGTTTAAACCTGATTAGTTTATTTACTAACTTGTGTTTGGACGACCTTATTATCCCATGAAGTCGGTGAGTTTGTGAGATCTTTGTCTTTTGTGGAGTCATTGAACGCCTTGTAAGGTTTGATCTGATTTCGATGTACCCATTTAGCAATTGGCTCTTTGCGGCCTTTGCTGATTTTGATTTCGTAGACGACTGAGGACACTTTGTCTGTTATCAGATGAGGTCCAGTCCACCTGGGCATTAGTTTGCGGGCGAGAGTTCCGGTCTCGGACCCTCCTTTCCCGGTTGCTGGGGCGAACGTATAGTACCAGACTCTGTCTCCCACTTGGAGTTCATTGTGAGAGGCCTTTTGGTCGTAGTACGCCTTGCGTCCTTCAGCGGATTTTTCCAGGTTTTTCTGGGCGAAAGCAAAAGTGTTTCTGAGGTGTACATTCAAATCTTTCATGTATTGTTGTGTAGTGTAGGCTGTCGCCATGGCGGCGTCGCCTGGTTGGTACAACAGGTGTAGAGGGAGAGTCATTTGTCGACCGGTCATCATCTCGAAGGGAGAGATGCCAGTTGATGTGTGTGGAGTGGCTCTTATGGCCATGAGGACCAGAGGGAGTTTCACATCCCAGTCCTTGTGGTTTGCAGCCACGTATTTCTTCAAAATACTCACCACAGTTCTGTTTGCTCTCTCTACTTGGCCTGAAGCCTGTGGGTGGTAGCCGACATGAAAGTTAGCCTTGACGCCTAGCGTCTTCCACAGTTCTTTCATCACTTCACCTGTGAAGTGTGTACCTTGGTCTGAGTTCACCCGAAGGGGAAGTCCAAACCTTGAGAATATATGATTCATTAACAACATAGCAGTGGTTTGTGCTGTGTCGTTAGGAGCTGGTAGGCATTCTACCCATTTGGTAAATGCACAGGTTACCGTGAGAAAATATTTATTTCCTCTAGAGCTCTTAGTGAGTGGTCCAACCCAGTCGATCTGGAGGTCAGACCATGGGAATGCAATGCCTCTGCTTTGCAGTGGTGCTCTGTGAAGTGGTCTGGTTGGCTGAAACTGGCCACAGACCACGCACCCTTCAATGTAGTCCTTGACATCCTTTTTCATTCCAGGCCAATAGGCAATTTGTTTTAATGCCGTCAGCGTGGCTTTATCTCCTTTGTGTCCTGCGGACGGGAGATCATGGGCATGAACTAACATCACCCCCCTTTGGTCATGGGGAACCACGAACACAGGTGAGGACGTTGGTCCATGAGCGAAAGTTAAGATGCCCTTGATTAGTTTTAGCTGTTTGCGCAGCTGATAGAGGACCTTAAGGTCTGGATCGGAATCCAGGTCGTCTTTAGACGGACTATTTTTGTTCGGATCAGTCAGGTACAGTATCATGGAGTTGATAGCAGGATCCGACTTCTGTAGTTGGATGATGTCTGGGTCAGTCAGTGCGGGTCGTACAGAGACTGCGTTGTCAGCAGGTCTGGCTGCGGCCTGTGCACGTGTGACTGCCATAACCTGACTGAAGGTTGTGTTGGCAGAGTCTCGATTAACCAGGAGGGGTCGAAGGACCATAGAGGACCTTCGTCGGCTCCTTCCTTGGCTAAGGAATCTGCAATGTCATTGTAGTGCTTGTCATCGCCTGGGACTCTAGAATGCCCTGGAACTTTCTTCCAGTAGATCTGTAAGTCGTGTGATGTCACCAAGTGATCACACGCTATGAAAAGCTCTTTGTGTTTGACCACTTTTCTGTCGCTTGTTAGGAAACCGTTCTGTTTCCACACAGCGAGGTGACAAGCGAAACTCAAACGAGCATAGTTAGAGTCAGTGCAGATGACTAGCGTCTTGATGGAGCGTTCTACTACCATCTGGAGAGCTATTAGGATTCCTGCAATCTCAGCGTACTGAGAAGTCTGAGATCCTAATTTGTAGCTGAAAGTTATCTGCTCTTGGTCTTGGAGGAGGACCCCTCCAACACCTGCTCTGCAGATCTTGTCGCGGAGGAATGAAGATCCATCCACGTACAATGTTGTCATATCTTTGCAGATATTGTCATCAAAGAAGTGGTGATTCGGGTCTTCAGTTACTGGGGGTTTTACCTCAACCGGCGGCTGGGTGGCTGGTACATCTTGTGTACACTTCTGGCAGATTGCCAAGTCCGTCCCCAGATGAGACTTCTTGTTTTGACCATAACGTATGTCTAGGTTAAAACTTTGAAGCGCCATGAGCCACGTTGCAACACGTGAGTTTGTCACCACACCATCTCTGATGCGTTCACTGTTAAGAAAGGTCACTGGCTGGTGTTGTGTTTCCACAATGATTTTCTGTCCACCAATGTAGCTGGAGAAATGTTTAACTGCCCACACTGTGGTCAGTAAAGCTTTCTCACAGTCTGAGAATCTCAACTCGGGGCCTGCCATCGTTTTGCTGGCGTAGGCTACTACACGTTTGTCTCTGTCGTGTATCTGGTACAGACCTGCACTTATGCAATGAGCTGAGAAGCCCACTTCCAAGTAAAACTCTTTGTTGTAGTCTGGGTAGACTAAACAAGGGGCTGACTTGATCCTGTTTATAAGAGCGTCCATTGCCTGTTGCTGTTTGTCAGTCCAAACAAATGGTACGTCTTTTTTAAGGAGTTCAGTCAGTGGTTTCGCAAGGTCCGCATAGTTTTCGATGAATTGGTTCGAGTAGTTACACACGCCCAGAAAACTTTGTAGTTCTTTGAGATTGGTGGGGACTTTGAGATTGTCGAGGCCTTGGGTGCGAGTCAGCTGTGGTTGTACTCCGTCAGGACCTACAAGTAGGCCAACGTAGTCCACTTTGGTTCTGCACCATTGGCATTTTGACAGTGATATTTTAGCACCAGCAGTTGTCAGCTGATTCAGAACGTGGTCGATCTCAGCCAAATGTGAGTCCAGTGTTGGCTGTCTCAAAAGGACATCGTCCACGTAGATCAGTGTCCCACGCTCGTGGGCGTCTGGACATGCTTTGTTCAAGAAGATGTTGAACTCTGCAGGTGAGTTAGCGTAGCCAAAGGGACACCTGTTAAAGGTGTACTGACGGCCACCAAAAGTGAAAGCTAGTTTGTACTGGTCCTCGGCGCGCACAGGGATGGTCCAAAAACCAGAGGCGACGTCGAGAGTCGAGAAGTACTTACCATTGGTGACCTTGGGCAGTTCCTGTTGGAGTTGCGTCATAGGCCATCTGGATAAGGGAACTTGTTTGTTTAGCTTTCGGTAGTCTATAGTGAGTCTCCACTTACCATTTGGTTTTAACACCGGCCATAAAGGCGCAGAGTAAGTGCTGTTACAGTATCGGATGATACCTTTTTCTAACAGGTCATTAATGATTTCTCTGATAGGTTGATGTGCTGCCAGAGGAATCTTGTACTGTCTGACAAATGCAGGGGGAGCATTAGGCGGGGTTGGGATGCTCACTGTGTGGAGCGTGGTCAACCCACAATCCATCGAGTCAGTCGAGAATGATCTCTCATATTTTAGAAGAACTTTGCGAAGTTTGTCCCTTTCTTCATCAGTTTTCAGGGCGTCGGCTTGGGCGACCACCTGGTCAATCTGTGAAGCAACTGAGAGGGGTTCTTGTTCTTTGGGGAGCTCCAGTGAGTCCCCTTCAGTGTCGTAAAACCTGTCAACAGGTAGTGCACTGTAAGTTTGGGGGCATAGACTGTCTCCTTTGTTGAAACCGAACCTGCGGACAGTGTCCTGGTCGGACTCAGTGGGGGAGAAAAGAGCTATGGCCTGTGTTGGTTTCGTGAACAAGACTTGCCCCGTGTGTTGATTTGGGATCAAGTTTTCTGGGAGTCCTCCCAGAAATGGAATGCTTAGCTCAAAATCATGAAAATCAGTAGAGATCAACCATCCTAGCTGTGTGTTTTTTGGGATCAGTACCTCTTCTGTGCTTGTGTTGCACACAGCAACAGTCGTGGTTCTGCAGTCGAGGGTCACTTGGCATGTGGCCTCCATGGACAGTCCTAAGTTGAAAAACATAGGAGATGGTTGAAAGTATGCCTGTTTTGTGCTAATAGCTTGTCCTTTCATGATGTGACACATCACTGGCTTGTTCATAACCTGAGGTGGTACCGCAGTGTTATGGCTGTTAGCAATCTGACAGACCTCTGGAATGGTCTGTCCAGCCTTAAGGTTCTCTGTGGTCAGCACAGGAGAGTCCTTTGTGGCCGTGTCTAGTGACCACAGTACATTGTTGTTGATGTCCATGGACGGGCCACCAGATGTAAAGGATTATCAGGAGGTCACTATTAATACTGACCTCTTTACCTTAATTAATTTACTTATTCAGATTGAATAGTAATTTCACGGATTCTTTTCTTTTTCAGTTTACCCAATATTTCTGTGATCTTTCTGATGGATAAATAAACAGAGCTATAGAGTGACAATGGACACGTTAACTTAGTTGGTATGCCAGGCGACACTACCATTTATTTAAAATAAATCACTAAATTAACACCATTACACTTGATTGATATGATTTCACTTTCTTTCAATTTAATACGTCAGCACACTTAAATTCAACACAACAGACTTCAATACTGGATGTTAACATATTTAGTCTGTGGGCTCTTTAGCTTAAAATAGTTTCCAGCTTAGAATTTGAGGGAAAGGAGAGGAGGAAAGATTTAAGAAGAATTGGGAGGTTAAGAGAGGAAGTTTATCTTGCACTTATGAAACCAGATGACACTCTTCCATACGCGTCCAGCTAAGATATCATCACACCTCCAGCAAGCAAACAGCGGCTCCTTTACCTTAAGACGTCCGCCTCGGTTCTGGTAAAGAGCTGTGATCAGCTTTGGACTGACGAGTCGTCGGTCCCGCAAGTCCAAGCTGGACTCCACACGTGTTTACCTTGTCGGTGTCGGTGATACTCGCTTTCGTCGGCAGAAGCCGTGGCAGTCGTGGCTTTTTGGCTCAAGATAACTTATTCCAGGAAGGAATAACAAAGTTTTGAGCTTACGCTCATTCGAAGTGGGCTCATAACAGCAGGTTATCAGTCCCAGCTGGATGACGAAGGTCGTTAGCTCTTGACCAAGCGTACCCCAGCCCTTTGGGAAGGTTCACATCTCTTTTGAAGCTCCCAGCAAACTCTCCCGTTCCAGCAACAGCTTAGAACTTAAAAAGGATCAGAGAGGAGAGAAACTTGTCTCTTTTTCATTGGTCCACTTGTTATCACTATTCAAGGTGAAATTCAGCGCAGAGAAGGAAATTGTTTAGGAAAAGTATCTGAGTGAGAGACTTTCAGACGCTAGATGAGAGTTTTAGCTTAAACTCGACAAAAACAATTTCAGTGTAAGTCAGTTTGACATTTTAGCTGAACTTTGACACCTTTTCACTTGCAGAAATGACACATTGATGTTTCACATTTAAAGAATAACAGCATATAACATATATCATGAAAATGGCAAAAGTTATTCTTTTGATCACATCAGCCTAAAATCAAAGATAGAAATAGTCTCTTTTGGTGACTATATTCTCAGATTACAACTAATGGAATGATTTTGTGGTAAATGTCTTGCTTTACTGAGAGGTCAGTAAAGGTCATCTCTGGAACAGTTCAAATGTCCAATAGCCTCCACAGCGCCCCCTAGAATATTTTAAAACATCACTCCCAAGCCATATTATGCCCGCTAATTCTGAAACTCAGTGATCATCTGTATCTTCTCAGGACCTATAAAAAAAGTCTCTTGGAGCACTGGTCCAAACCCAACATGAAGTCTGCCATTTTGGGTCAAAGGGTCATTTTCCGACGTTTTGAATTGCAGATTTTAACGAACTCCTCCTATGGATTTTAAAGGATTGCCTTCAAACTTGGTTAATATGCCCTTAACGCATTGGACAGTAAAAGTAATCAAAAGATTGCATTTTTTGTTTATGATAAAGGGGCATGGCCA
>JBBPBX010066522.1:7070-19644 GCA_038048925.1 Garcialebias charrua | reverse complement strand
AGATGAAAGGTTTATTTAATCTACTTCCAAGGTAAAATGATCTTCCGGCACCATTATGATGCCCTCAAGTCTATTAAAGTGCGTGACAGTCTTTGTTTACAACCCCAGCTGCTTCTGCAGCCGAACCATTATCGCTGCATATTGATGCCGGCGTCAGTGGCCGATTGGCTGTCGTTACAGGGGGACAGCCGAGAGCCGCGGGGAGACGTTTATCGGCGTTTACAAAGAATCTGCGACCCGCTAATCACTGGGTGGCAGGTTATACTTTCATCACCTTTACCACGGTTTCCTCCAGCTGCAGCAACGAGCGCAGAAACACCGAAGAAATGAGAAACGTAGAAGCTGAAACCGAGCTGGCAAAGCTAAAAGAGGCTCTAGCAAAAAGATAAAAGCAACAACATGTTTGCTACAAGCAGCAAAACGCTAGCTACAGGGTAAAGTAATGAACACAGTAAAAGCCTATCTAAAAGCTGAATGTTGGTAGGCTTTATAGTAGCTGAAGTCAAGTGAAAGATCAAGTCAAAGTCAACTTTATTGTCAGAACTGCAACATGTACAGGACATACACAGGATATAAATTGCATTTCTCTCAGTCCCTCGATGCAACAGTAACCATTTAAACACTAAAACACTGAAACATTTAATAAACATAAGCATAAAATAGTAAAAGTGTAACACTGTCCTTGTCAGGCTCTGTCCATGTCTGTTACTTTATGTTTATTTGATTATGTTGTTTTGTGTTCCCCTCCTGTCTGTTATTCTGGGCTTTGATTACTGGTTTCTGTGTATCTCATTCAGTCTCTGTCATTTCCTGCTCCTCAGTCTTTCTCTCTGTGCTCAGGCCTTCAGCCTTAATCATTCACAGCTGATCCTCATTCTAATCACCCCAGGTGCTCCTCACTGTCTCGTTTGTGTCAGTATTTAGACTCTGTGTGTTCACTCCTTGAGCACTGGGGCTTTGTCTTTCCACGTTGTAAGATCTGCTCATCTCCTCTCCTCTCAGTAAGTGTTTTTGTTCCATCAGCATTATTATTTTTGTTAAATAAATCATTATTCATTTTACATTCGGGAGCCAGTCTGTTTTTCTGCACGTGGGTTCTAACAATACACAGCAGATCATGACAGAAAGCCCCAGTCAGAAAGAGCCCAGCAGAAAAATAGGTATTTTTGAATGGCTCGCCCGTGAGGCAGACAGAACTGCTCAACGGGACAAGGAGAAGCAGGAGCGGATGGAGGAGCCTGTCATCCGGTGGGGGGCGTTTCGGACCAAACCCGTCCAGAGACAAGGTCACCACAGACCAGAGGTGGGGATCCTACCAGCACCTCTTCTTGTGGAGGAAGAGGAAACGAGGTCTCAGTTCTGGGGGAGCCGCCTGGCTTTTAAGCCAGCTTCTTCCTCCACCCCGCCGGCTTATTGCTCGTCACATCTGTTGCTGTGGTCAGACGATGACGCTGAGCTGGAGGATGAACTCTGGGGTGCGCCCGTCCTCAGCTCGCACCACCAACGCAGCAGGAAGAGGCGGCAAAGAAGAGGCAAGACCACCGACTCTCAGCTTCATCCCTCTCCACCTCACCTCACCGCTGCACCCCGCTGTCCGTCTCCTCCTCGCTCGCCACCAGATGTACAGCCCAGCCCTCGCTTTCTGGAGGAGGAAGAGAGGGTGTCACAGGAGGAGCTGGAACGTTGGCAGGCAGCTTTTGTGGCAAAGTACTTGCCATCTCTGGTCCTTGGTGCTTCGGCTGCTGCAGACCTCGACGCTTCGGCTGCTGCAGACCTCGACGCTTCGGCTGCTGCAGACCTCGACGCTTCGGCTGCTGCAGACCTCGACGCTTCGGCTGCTGCAGACCTCGACGCTTCGGCTGCTGCAACCTCGAAGGTGGTCTCCTCGCCTGCAGCCTCGACGGTGGTCTCCTCGCCTGCAGCCTCGACGGTGGTCTCCTCGCCTGCAGCCTCGACGGTGGTCTCCTCGCCTGCAGCCTCGACGGTGGTCTCCTCGCCTGCAGCCTCGACGGTGGTCTCCTCGCCTGCAGCCTCGACGGCGCCCGACAACGTCTCAGAGGGTCCTGACGACGAGGGTCCGTATGACGTCTCAGAGGAGCCCGACGATGAGGGTCCTGACAACGAGGGTCCGGACGACGTCTCAGAGGGTCCAGATGACGTCTCTTCGCCTGCTCCGACGCCCGACGTCTCTTCACCTGTGCCGGCGCCCAGACTGAGACCTGTGCCGGCGCCCAGACTGAGACCTGTGCCGGCGCCCAGACTGAGACCTGTGCCGGCGCCCAGACTGAGACCTGTGCCGGCGCCCAGACTGAGACCTGTGCCGACGCCCAGACTGAGACCTGTATCATCGCCTGGGGTCTCAACGTCTGGGGTCTTCTCAGAGGGTCCAGACGCCGAGGGTCCAGACGCCGTCTGCGAGGGTCCAGACGCCGTCTGCGAGGGTCCAGACGCCGTCTGCGAGGGTCCAGACGCCGTCTGCGAGGGTCCAGACGCCGTCTGCGAGGGTCCAGACGCCGTCTGCGAGGGTCCAGACGCCGTCTGCGAGGGTCCAGACGCCGTCTGCGAGGGTCCCGACGCCGTCTGCGAGGGTCCCCACGACGTCTGCGAGGGTCCCCACGACGTCTGCGAGGGTCCCCACGACGTCTGCGAGGGTCCCCACGACGTCTGCGAGGGTCCCCACGACGTCTGCGAGGGTCCCCACGACGTCTGCGAGGGTCCCCACGACGTCTGCGAGGGTCCCCACGACGTCTGCGAGGGTCCCCACGACGTCTCCGAGGGTCCCCACGACGTCTCCGAGGGTCCCCACAACGTTTCAGAGGGTCTCGATGAAGCAGACGTCTCGCAGACCGAAGAAGACGACGTGGTCCCCGACGACGTCTCGGAGGGTCCTGACGACGGGGGTCCCAGCGCCGCAGATGCCTCGTACCCCTGTGGTGTTCCGGCCGACGACTGTGGTGTTCCGGCCGACGACTGTGGTGTTCCGGCCGACGACTGTGGTGTTCCGGCCTGTGGTGTTCCGGCCGTTGCTGGGCGTTACTCTGGTCGCCCGCCTGAGCCAGCTGATGGCGATGGGCGGCCTCCTGGTCAACCCCCGGATCTGACTGATGGCGATGGGCGTCCTTCAGGACGTCCCCCGGATCTGGCTGTTGGCGATGGGCGTCCTCCTGGGCGTCCCCCGGATCTGGCTGTTGGCGATGGGCGTCCTCCTGGGCGTCCCCCGGATCTGGCTGTTGGCGATGGGCGTCCTCCTGGGCGTCCCCCGGATCTGGCTGTTGGCGATGGGCGTCCTCCTGGGCGTCCCCCAGATCTGGCTGTTGGTGATGGGCGTCCTCCTGGGCGTCCCCCAGATCTGGCTGTTGTTGGCCCGCCGTCCTGCCTGTTGCCTCCCTCCGCCCGCCCTTGTTCTTGTGGGGTCCGTCTTGGGGGTGTCGGGTGCCACCCTTGAGGGGGGGGTTATGTCAGGCTCTGTCCATGTCTGTTACTTTATGTTTATTTGATTATGTTGTTTTGTGTTCCCCTCCTGTCTGTTATTCTGGGCTTTGATTACTGGTTTCTGTGTATCTCATTCAGTCTCTGTCATTTCCTGCTCCTCAGTCTTTCTCTCTGTGCTCAGGCCTTCAGCCTTAATCATTCACAGCTGATCCTCATTCTAATCACCCCAGGTGCTCCTCACTGTCTCGTTTGTGTCAGTATTTAGACTCTGTGTGTTCACTCCTTGAGCACTGGGGCTTTGTCTTTCCACGTTGTAAGATCTGCTCATCTCCTCTCCTCTCAGTAAGTGTTTTTGTTCCATCAGCATTATTATTTTTGTTAAATAAATCATTGTTCATTTTACATTCGGGAGCCAGTCTGTTTTTCTGCACGTGGTTTCTAACAATACACAGCAGATCATGACAGTCCTGAGTTTTTGCATAGTAGTATAAAAGTATGAAAATTTACACCAACACTAAAACACTAAACATTTAATGAACATAAGCATAAAATGAAATAATAAAAGTGTAATACTGTCCTGAGTTTTTGCATAGTAGTATAAAAAGTATAAAAAGTATATCTATAAAATAAACTGAAGGTTCTAGCATTGACATTTGCAAAGAGTGGCACAGCAGCATATGAGTTAATGTACACAGTATATGTATGAGGTAGTTGATGTTGGTATAGAGGCAAAGTGGCATATGCAGTAAGGCACATTGGGCATCCTTAAATAAGGCTAGTCAGAGAATACTGTATATGTATCAGCAGTAGTGTAGATATAAAAGTAGTGTAAATGTAAACAGTAGTAATAAATGTAAACAGTAATAAATGTAAACAGTATTAATAAATGTAAACAGTGAATGTAAACAGTAGTATGAACTATAGGCAGTAATGTAATACAAACATTAGTGCAAATATGAGAAGTAGTGCAAAGTTTCAAATAAAGTCAGCTAAAAATTAAGTGTCAAAAAGGTTAGCTAAAAGTATCAGAAAGACTCGTTAGCAGTAGCAAAAGGCTAGTCAAAAGCTAAAAGAAAAGAACAGTTGTTAAAAGTTGTAAAAGGCTAGCTCAAGTAGCCAAACTGGTGTAAAGTACCAAAACGCTACTGTAGCTAAAACCAAACATTTGATAACGTTGCCTAAAAGTAACAAAAAGGTAGCTAAAAAGAACAACAAATGGTTAGTTTTAGTTAAACAAAACGATAATGATAAGCCAAAGTATCAAAACGCTACTTAAACTAATCGAGCAGAACACAGTTTGTCAGCTAAAGCTAAAAGAAGAAAAGTAGCTAAAAGCTAAGCTAAAACAGAACATGTTAAAAGTACAAAAAGGAAAGGGTAAAATCTAAACAGGGCAGAGAAGTAGCTAAAACCTTAAAGTAGCAAAAGACTAAGCAAGATATAAATATAGTGGAGCTAATGGGCTACCTAAAAGCAGAAGTAAGGTAGCTAGTTGTAACCACTGGTTAAAAGCTAACAGAAGAACAGTAGGTAAATGTTAAACATGGCTAGCTAGCTAGTTTACTGCTTGGTGGGGAAACAGGTTACCTGTACTTGGAACCCCTCAGACTGATGAAGCCCTCCGGATAGAGGGCGAAACGTCTCTACAAAAAGAAACTGTCCAGTTGACCTGACTGAGCATTATTGGATGGCTAAAAAATTGTAAAAGAGCTAAAAATAGAAAAAGTCTAGTTAAATTAATATGTGTCAGTATTTTTGTTGATTTAAAAAAAGCATTCGATACTATTGATCACACCATTCTCCTTGAAAAATTGAACAAATATGGTATTAGAGGACCAGCATTACAGTGGGTATCTAGCTATTTAAAAGATAGGAAACAATTTGTACAAATAAATGATGTAAGATCTGACCTCTGTAATATCACATGTGGAGTTCCCCAAGGCTCTGTACTTGGACCAAAGCTATTTATTTTATATGTGAATGACTTGGTAAATGTGTCAGGACTCCTTAAATGTGTACTTTTTGCTGATGATACCACATTTTTCTGTTTAGGTGAAGATGTAGAACAAATGTTGGAATTGATAAAGACAGAATTTGTCAAAATACAAACTTGGTTTAAAATCAATAAATTATCATTAAATCTAGAAAAAACTAATNGCTGTAACTTGGTCTGAGTGGATATAGCTTGAGAATTGCTTCATTAAATGTGCATGGCATGTGTAATCCAGTCAAGAGGAGCAGAGTATTGACCAAAATGAAAAATAAATAAATAACAATAATAATAATAACAGGAGACACATAAGACACAAGAACACAACAAATAAAAATACAAATTAGTTACTTGAATGTGTTCTCAAGCTCCTGTAAAATAAGCCGTGAAAGGGGAGTGGCCATTTTCATTTCAAACTGTAAATTTTCATATGATAAAAAGAGAAAGACAAAGAGTCGTGGTGAACAATGGGACGCTGTCAGGTTATAAAGTAAATATCACAAAAACACAATTACTTCTTAACTACTGTATAAACCAAGTGAGAAAAATTAGCAAAGATACACATTTTAAATACAGTAAATCAATGAGCAATAACAAGATAACATAAGATGTCTTAATATAGTCAAAATTAATGTTGGATTTCAGTTCAAGAACTGAGATAGTAAAAATAAATACACTATCCAGCAGTGGCGATTTTAGCCTCTTTTCGGGGGTGCTCATGCACCCCTTAATTTTAACTCAGCACCCCTGAAAAAACAAACACACATAATTAAGATTTTGTAAGGAAGCTTAGTTCTCAAACCTTAGATTCGCCAAAATATTGAATGAATTTGGAATAAATGATGACACAAACAGGCCAGTAACATTTATGATTTTTTTTTTTTCACGAGTCGGATCCTCAATGCCACCTGTCAATCAGAACAGTGGGCTCGTCAGCAACAGGCCAATCGGCAATCTCAGTTTGCCCTGAAGCGAACACCCCTTACCTGCAGGAGCTGGAGGGTTGGGGGCATGTGTGGGTGGGTGTTGGGATGCGAGAAAGAAGTGAAGTGTGCTCCATTCACACAAGGGGAGCTGTTGGTCAGGCTACTTCTTGTCATGCTATGTTTTTTTATTCGTCATATGCAAGTTAACCTAAGGTATATCTCCCCAAACACACACACATATTACAAATTCCAGGTCTCTCTTGTAAATGAGTCATCAAGGCTCAATGGGATTAACCTGCCTAAATAAAGGTTGAATGAAAAAATTAAATGCTTCTGATGCTAATGGACACTGTTAAGCCAGGAATCAGCACTGCAGGCTAAGCACCTCTAAAGGTCAGATTATAGAATTGTCCCTGCTATCCAGGCTACTGTATTGTTTTTTTCATCAATACGATTCAAGATCCCAGAATCTCACTTTACATTACAATATGAAATAACACATATCTTGATTTGCCTGGGCAGGGAAAAGACCAAGAGTAAAATTCAAGACCCTTCAATTAAATAAAGATTATGGTAGCTTATTTCTACCGAATCTTACAGAATATTATTATGCTGCGTAATTAAGATACATACCGGTAATCAATTGGGGTACAGAATACAAGGTAAAATGGAAACAAATTGAGTTGAACTTGACACAACTTCATCAATAAGCTATTCTTGGTGGAAAAGAAAGAATATGCAAAATAACATAAAATCTCATATTAGAATAAACTTAAAATATGGTATAAACTTAAAAATATATATATACTGTATATACAAATCAGAAGGAGATACAGTAGTAAAGTTTTGGTGGGGCCTTCCCTGACAGCCAGATTCAAACCCGGTGAAAGTGACACCACATTTGCAACGTGGAAATGAAGAGGAATAACCGCTATCTGCAGACTTGTAGAGGGAAGACATTTAAAACTTTGGAAAATTCAAAATAGAATTTGACCTGGACAATAGGAACCTATTCAGATATCTGCAGCTAATAATAATAATGAATTCAATTTATAACGCACTTTTCATTAGTGAAAATCTCAAAGTGCTACACACATTGAATGCTACACACATTCATACACCGGTAGCGGCAGACTACCATGCAAGGTGCTTTCCAGTCCTACCGGGAGCAACTCGGGGTTAAGTGTCTTGCCCAAGGACACAACGACACATGGTGTGGGGAACCGGGATTCGAACCGCCAACCTTCCGATCGGGGGACGACTTTCCATTACCACTACGCCACGGCCGCCACGCTAAGACATTTTTGTGATGCGGAGATTGAGAAAGAAATATTGCCAGAAGGAAATCACTTGATCAAGGTATTTACAGGTACATACAAAAAAAACACACTAACAAAGATAATCTCTAAAATGTACAAAAGTTTACAAAAAAAATGGAAATAATTCACGGTATGTAAAGACAAAATGGGAATTAGACTTGAATGTGAAACTGTCAGTGACTGTCTTTCCATGTGCAAGACTCAACTGTCAGAAATATTTGGTGTTACGCATATATAGTCCTGGTTCAGTACTGAAACCTTAATGAATGGAAAACATAGTACCCTATGTTCCGGCGGACACGTCGCTCCACCTTATAAGTCGCATCAGTCCCTATTTGTCTAATAAAATGGAAAAATCCATAATGCCAGCCTTTGCTCCTTCTCTTTCCTTTTTAAATACACTTTACAACAACACTCACCAACAGTACATTTGGGGACGGGGGTGTGTGTGTCGGGGTCTTGATTTGTTAATTTCAATTTTATTTATTATGTATTTATTTATATATTATTTATTTATTTTTCTCTTGCCCCCCTGGTTGCCTTGCGGACATTCTGGGGGTGGGCCGTCAGGGGTTGTGCTGGGGTGTGGGGGGGTTCGGGGCCTGCGGGTTCGCCGTGGGCGGGGCTGGCAGTGGGCTCCCTCTGGGGCTGCTTGGGCTCGGGTGTCCTGTCCTGTCGGCAGGGCGCGGGGTGTGCCGGATCTTGGACGTCTGCTGCTCTCCACCCCAGAATGAATGGGTCTACCTCCTGGGTTTGGATGTGGGCTGCCCCATGTAGGTAGCAGGTACATGTCTTGGACCTAGGGGGTATAGAGTGTGCATCGGGATTATGAATGGAGCGTGTCGTTATTGTTTGTCTTTCTGTGACTGAGGGTGAGGATGAGGGTGGGTCTGAATGAGTGTGTCTGTGTATGAATGTTTAAGTGTCAGGCTGGGACTTGGACTGCCCCCTCTCTGATACTTCTGAGGCTACCCAGTGTCGCGCTCCTGCCACGTGGCCCCCTGGTGGGTGTTCCTCTGCCTGCGGGCGTGCTTGGGGCCCTCACTATCTGGGGCTGGGCGCTTGGGCGTTTGTCAGCTCGGCCTGGTGGCTGCCTGGTGGGGCTCGGGTCCTCTGGTCCTGTCAGGTCTGGACCTGAGGGATGGGCGTCCCCGGTGCCCGAGCCTCGGTGACCGGCCCTGGGGCTACGTCGGTGCAGCGGGCTCCGGCGGGGGCCTGTGTATTGTCGCTGTTGACCCCGGGGGGTCATTGTGTGTGGTCCCTGGTGGGGTTCGTCCGGTTCTTCCACTTGGTCGGATCTGGGGAGTGGACGAGTGGCTCGTCCTGTTCGGGTGGTCCTGGGGACTCTGGGCTCGGGGTCCTTCCTGGGGTCTTGGGCTTTGATCGCCCCTTCGTCTGTCTCGGGCTTTGGGGGGACGGGTCTCTGATGCTTCACAGTCGCTACTAAATGTTCTATTGGAGGAACCTCATTCACTTATGCATGCTCACAACCACACACAAATGGATGCAGGGATGTATAGTAGATGTATGTAGATGGGTATATAAATGAATATAAATATATATGTATGTATATTGTATATATATTTGTAGGTATGGGTATGTGTATTTATAGAAATATTTGCAAGGTCATGAATATTATCAGTCTTTATGCTTGTATGTTTCGTTGTTGTGTTCTGTCATGTGCTTTGCAGGATTGTGGACGGAGGTTTGGTGTGTTTGCCTTGTGCTCTTTCTGTGGACAATTGTTGTTTTGTTTTGTTGTCTCACTTTCTCTTTTCTTTCTTTCTCTCTATTAAAAAAAAAAAAAAAAATAAAAATACATATTGGAGTGAGAGGATGGCTATAAGGTGTGAAGGGAGGCCATCTATAAATGGAAAAAAAAAAAAAAAAAAAGAAAAATCCACAAATATGTCGCTTCGCCGTATACAGTACGTTGCATATATACCTTACTTGATTTGATACATGATTTTATCACACAGCCACAATCCATGTGTCCTTTTTAGTACCATTGACTCTTTTCTTAACTCTCCACAGACACCTGGTTTTGATGCATCCACTCAGTTGTGCAATAATTTTATGCAGTTTTTTATTGATAAGGTTACCTCTATAAGGGCTTCTATCTTACGCCCAAACTCTGACCCCTCTGTGTGTGTCCCCTGCTCTGCTGCCTTCAATCAGTTTGAGCCGGTGACTGTGTCATTTTTAGAGGACATGGTCACTCAGATTAAGCCTACTGGTTCTCCTTGTGATGCTCTTCAACCACACTTTTTTTAATCGGTTTTCCCTTGTTTTAAACACTTAAACCGTAGTCTGCTATCTGGAGTAGTCCCTGCCAATTTTAAACGTGCTGTTGTCCAGCCCCTATTAAAAAAAATGGTCTTGATCCCACTGTGTTGGGGAATTTTAGGCCCATCTAAGCTTCCCCTCCTGTCAAAAATCTTGGAAAAAATTGTTTATGCTCAGTTAAAATCCTTCTTGGATGCACATAACATCATGTATGTGTTCCAGTCTGGATTTAAAACTCTCCATAGCACAGAGTCAGCTCTGCTGAGAGTTTTTAATGACATCCTTCTGTCATGTGACTCGGGTGATCACGTGATCCTTGTGTTATTGGATTTAACTGCTGCGTTCGACACAGTGGACCACAGCATTTTATTGTCACGTCAACAGCACCAAGTAGCGTCGGTGGGACTGCTCTGGAGTGGTTGGGGTCCTATTCGGCTGACAGAACATTTTCTGTAAAAATTGCTGGGTTTGAATGATTTTCTGCTCCTTTGTCATGTGGCGTACCTCAGGGATCAATTTTAGGGCCTTTGCTTTTTTCTTTATATCTGCTTCCTCTAGGATCAATTTTTAGAAAACATGGCATCTCCTTTCATTGCTACGCTGATGATTGCCAAATCTATGTGCCTTTGAGGCGAGTTGATGCATGGTCCATTAAACCTCTTTTTATCGTGTCTCGAGGATCTTAAAGCTTGGATGGCCCTAAACTTTTTGCATTTTAAAGAAAAAAAAGACTGAGGTACTTGTTTTTGGACCTAGTGGAGCTTGTTCGAGCCCCCTAGTTGACTTGGACCCCCTGACAATGTATGTAAAATCTACAATTACAAACCTTGGTTTTAAGATGGACAGTGATTTTAAGCTCGAGAGTCAAATAAGGGCCACAGTAAAATCTGGTTCTTATCATTTGAGAAAATTGACAAAGGTGAAACCTATTCTTTCACGGCAGCAGTTCAAAACAGTAATCCATGCCTTCATTTCATCCCGGCTGGATTACTGTAATTCTCTCTATCTTGGAGTCAGCCAGTCCTCACTTGCACGTCTGCAGCTGGTGCAAAATGCTGTTGCACGACTTTTAACTGGAACACGCAAAAGAGAGCACATCACACCTGTCCTGGCTTCTCTCCACTGGCTGCCCGTGTATTTTAGAGTTCATTTTAAAATTCTCTTGTTTGTTTTTAAGGTTTTAAACAACCTTGCCCCCCCTTATTTGGCAGAGCTTCTACACCATTACACTCCATCCCGGTCACTCAGGTCTGCTGACCAGCTGCTCCTGGTCATTCCACGGAGTAAGAGGAAGCTTCGAGGAGACAGGGCCTTCTCTGTTAGTGGCCCTGAGTTATGGAATGCTCTGCCTTTACACATTCGACAGGCTCCCTCACTGTCCATTTTTAAAACCCGTTTGAAAACGCACTCTCTACTCATTGGCCTTCAACCCAACTGAGACTTGATTTTACTTCATTTTTATTGATTTTACCTGTTTAACTTGTCATTTTATTGTATCTTAAATTGAAACTTTTGTTCACCGTGTGTTAGTTTTGTGGTTCTGTTTTTATGCTTTCTTTTATCTTGTTTGTAGCTAGTGTCCAGCGCTTTGTTTCAGCTGTGGCTGTGTTAAAGCGCTTTATAAATAAAGTTGATGATGATGATGATATATTATGCGTCACCACTGACGCTTTGCATTTGTTACTTGTCGCCGCTGACAACCTGGAAATGTGAGCCAAAGCCGGAAATGTGGACCGGTGTTGTGCCAAAAACTGATGGGCTGCCAAATGGCGGCCGCAGGAGCGGGCACGGGAGGACTTCAACAAGAATTTAACAAGATTAATACTGAAAAACAATTATTTGTTTGCTCAAAATTATAGTAAATGTGTGTCTCAATCTAACGTTTGCTCAATAAATTTACTTTGAGGGTCAAATCAGCTGCATTTCAAAATCTAGTAGGCGGACGTAAATGCGTGCACACGACAAGTTGCTGTAAAAAGACAAACGCCTCGAAACAATTATTTGTTTGCTCAAAATTATATTAAATGTGTATATCAATCTAACGTTTGCTTAATGAATGCACTTTAATGGTCAAATTAGCTGCATTTCACAGGTGCAGCTGGTTTGACGTTCGGTCCAAGCAGTGAGCAGAATTTTTTAATTTGTCATTACCATATAGCCATGTTTACCTATTACATGATACAATATTATGCTATAGAGCTACTACTACTCTGCTGCCATCAAGTGGCTGAAAGTGGTACCGCTCACTTTTTTTTCAGTCAGAATGTATAAAAACGGTCATATCTCAGCCAAAAAATGGTTTATGAATATGGGAAAGAAATATGTAAATATGTCGGTTCGGCCTATAAGTTGCAGGGCATGTAAATTATGCAAAATTGTGACTTATAGGCCAGAAAATATGGTAACTACCTCATCAGAGAGTCATTTAGATGGGACCTACCGTAAATGTGGTGAAGCCTCTATTGACGCTATCAAATCACCGAGTTAGACTTTGTTGAGGTTTCTTTTAAACTTTAGCAAGATTGCATTATTAATGAAGACTGCTGTTTACCAGTGCACCGCCACCGGGATCCATATTTAAACATGCACGAACACACTCGTGCACCCCATGAGGGCTCTCC
>JBBPBX010066521.1:0-19644 GCA_038048925.1 Garcialebias charrua | reverse complement strand
TGTGTGTGTTTGTAAAATATGTATATTTATGGTGGTAGCCATCTTAGATTATCACTTGACAACTCAATTTTTGATTCCATTGCTGTGGTTGATTTGCATATATGCAACCACACACCAGAATGAATGTCAGTACCTCATTGATTTTTCTAGTTATCATACTCACACTGTATGAACTAACATTTTTGGTGGCAACCATTTTGGATTTTGACTTGGCAACCCATTTTTTAAAGGAAACTGTTACATGCCTAGATGTAGCCTCACAAAATAGATGTCGATGTGTCACTTATTTTTCAAGGTACTGTATTATGCTCACAACATGCCCGGACAGACGAATAGACAGATGTACAAAAAGTATTTCCAATTCCCCCTTTTTGCTGTGTGATGGGGGACAAGAATGGCTTTTAGTTTTATAAGAATAAGGCGATTGTTCAGTTGTCTGTGTATGACTCTGTTTTGTATGTCTTTTATCAAAACATCTCTTGAACAACTCGGAAGATTTTACTGAAAGTCACAGAACGTAATTGTAGTGGACCACCCTGGTCTCTAAAACTGTCCCAGTGATACACCTTGTCACTGATCCTCTCAGTAAAACACCTTTTCTCTGAAAGCCTGCAGTGAAGGATATTAACACAGTTTATTACATTTAGTTTGAATCTAGATCACAAATCACTTCACCAAGAGACTCTCTTTATTAATTTGTGCCAATTCAAATATAATCAAAGCATAACCATCTGTTAGTCGTATGAGCAGTGTTGTTGTTCTTCAATATGTTGAATGGTCATTGTTATTGTTCAATATTGGTGGTAATCAAACTCTGTCTAAGTCGAAGGATATGTCAATTTGTACATTTCAGTTTATGTTTAGAAGTTAGAAAACAGCTAATCAGTTTAATCATTTAACTAGCGTCTGTATTTCTGCTAATTCCTAAAACAACTCCCTGTCTTTCTCTAAACAATTTCTTTGTCACAGACTTTCTTCTGACTTATAATAAACTCTTTGACCTTCTTAAACCACTCCTACTCTTGGTTGACAAGCCAATTGGAGGGTGTAAATGCTCTGATGTCAAGCTCCCTTCATAAGGACTTCACTTCTTTGAATCTTGAGTTCTACGGGATAAGTGAGTTGTGATGTTTCTCCTAAAAGCTGTATAAACTGCAGTCACGAGCCAAATACACCCAACCCCCGATTTACGAACGATTTAGGGACCTAAGAACGGTTCGCAGGTCGATCGGTTCGCAGGTGGGGGGTGAAAATTATTTAAAAAAAAAAAAATATTCATTCATTCAACCTTTATTTATCATGCTAACGGAGCGTGCGCACATTTAATCATGTACAGTAGTGTACTGTAATGTTAAACATTGCTATTCACATTTACAGAATAAATAAAAATATATTTTCTTACTTTGAGATGGTCAAAGCCGACATCTTAGGTTGCCATGCGTTGATTGTTGTCGGGCCTAGCAGCCCCGCCGGCCGGCCAGTGAACCACCGCAGCCGCTCCAGACCTGTGTTAGCTAGCTGGCTAGCTTCTGCTAGCCAAGCCATGAGCTGGTGTTGGAGCGGCGGCGCGATCAATCTGCAGCTTCTGCTGCTGCCTTAGACATCCACAAAGTTCACAGAGACGTTTCCAGCTCGTAATTAATCCATATGAAGCCATCCTGGTCACCAGTCTTCGGCCGGCTACCGTGTTAGCTCCCGTGTTAGCTTCTGGAGCTAGCCAGGCCAGAGCCAGGCCGGAGGTGTAGCCAGGCCGGCCGGAGGTGTTCCCGCGGCGGCCTGGCACGATCTGCGATAAATCCGCTGCTGCCTTAGACATCCACAAAGTTCACAGAGACGTTTCCAGCTCGTAATTAATCCATATGAAGCCATCCTGGTCACCAGTCTTCGGGCCGGCTCCCGGCAGCTAGCCTAAGATGGCGTCCGGTGTTCTACATGAATTTGTGACCGGAGACCCCAGTGACTGAACCTAAAACGCCGTCCGGTGTTCTACATTAATTTGTGACCGTGTAAACTGAAGACCTACTTCCTGTTTCCCAAGATTGCTCAAAAATGATCAGAAATGATCTTTTTTATCATAATTATTATTTATAAAGCCTTTAAAACAACCATAGCTGCAACAAAGTGATGTACACATGAAATTAAGAACATTTAAACACAAAAAAAAAAAAAAAAAATTTTTTTTTTTTTTTAATACATTAATTCATATTTTTATTAAATATGATATGTTCGTAGGTCCCGTGGTTCGCAGGTCGATGGGGTCGTAGGTCGGGGGTTACCTGTACTGTTTTATCAGCTGAGAATTTATGGCACGCCACAAAATTCAACAGAGCTAAAAGCTCCAAGTTTCTTAATGAAATTTCATTTTGAGGAATAATATTATTTTGGAAACAAAAACCGGAAATGCTCACAACTTTAATCGATGAAGCGGACATTCAGGAATCGCTGAAGGTAAACGGACTGACCTCCTTGGACGTCAAGGAAAGATCCATTCTTGACTGACCGTCAAAAGGTAACGAGTCGCTGATTGTTTTACCTACCGGACCAGGTCTAGCTGATATCGCACGAAGAGCGTGTCATTCCTTGTTGAACGCATTCACCTCAAGATAACTAGCCCTCTCTTACTTCCTCCTTCCTCTTAACTATTTCTCTTGAACTTCTTTTGCAAGTAACAACTAAGCTAAAAAGCCTTCAGATATAAATTATTTCAAGATCTCATAATTTAATCTGTTGTTCCTAGAAGTTACGGACGCGTGATTTCATCCGCTGAAGTTTAAATAATAGGAAAATCTGATCAATCAATCCACTGTACATGTTATTATGTTAAATTTATGATCCGTTAATAAATTATTCCAGTTCTGCTGGGTCAACTATAATTAACGTTACTGTCATTTACATTGCATCTGGTTGCACTAATTAATTTGTTTAATCCTGAAAAAGAAGAGAACCCGTGAATTACCGGTAAGTATGTTGGTAACAGATAACTCTGTCTACATTCTTACATTCTAGTGTATTGGACAGCTCAGTAAATCTGACTGTTCCTGTACTCTTACATAATCATTGCATGATCAAATACAACTGATTAACCTGTGAAGTCAACCTGATTCAATATAGATGCCACAGCCAATCAACCTTTTTAAACAGAAAAATGGCTTTAAATTAGCATATTTTACAGACAATGAGCTCAAATCTGGTGCGGTTGTGGGAATTGTGCAACTAAGAGTGATTCTTCTACAACAAAAATAAAGATCATCCTCTAAAATAACTGATCCATCAATGGTTCTCACTCATAAGATTTGATGAAGCTTTTAGATTTTAAAATAAGTGAGTCTGCATCTTATTCATAATTTTCTCTTTACATGCCTCCTCTCCTTAATGACTCAGTCTTTTTCTCCTCCTCCTTCATATCTGCCATTTTTCATGTTTCTGCCTCTTCTGTTTAAATCTTTTTCCAACCTCTTTAGTTACATAAAACTGTGTGAAAGCCTGACCGTGTGGGCTGCATCACAACGTGGGCATTACCACTTTCTGAACTTTCATTCACCAAGATGCTTCTAAGGTCAAAAGCCTCACAAACTCTACATCCAGCTCATTGTATCAGAGCTAAGGACTATTAATGAAGCCACTTTGCTTGGTACATTAACGCCACAACACCTTTTTGTGTTTAACAGTTATGTTTCCTCAGGAACCATGAGATGAACAGTTTGAACTGACGGATTTTCTGCTCTGGTTTCACAGCACTATTAGTTGCTGTAAGTCTTTATTTAGTGTGATCTATTTAATATTTTTAACAGTCTTTAACTATGATTTGCTAGAGTATGAAGTGATGGTTTTTCAATCTAAAGTTATTGTATAAAAATCTGAAACTGAGAAGAAAATTACTTTATCCATCCATCCATCCATTTTCTTCCGCTTATCCGGAGTCGGGTCGCAGGGGTAGCAGCCTAAGTAGGGAGGCCCAGACTTCCCTCTCCCCAGCCACTTGGAGCAGCTCCTCTGGGGGAATCCCAAGGCGTTCCCAGGCCAGCCGAGAAACATAGTCCCTCCAGCGTGTCCTGGGTCTTCCTCTGGGTCTCCTCCCGGTGGGACATGCCCGGAACACCTCACCAGGGAGGCGTCCAGGAGGCATCCTAACCAGATGCCCGAGCCACCTCAACTGGCTCCTCTCGATGTGGAGAAGCAGCGGCTCTACTCCGAGTCCCTCCCGGATGACTGAGCTTCTCACCCTATCTCTAAGGGAGAGTCCAGACACCCTGCGGAGAAAACTCATTTCAGCCGCTTGTATCCGAGATCTCGTTCTTTCGGTCATAACCCAGAGCTCATGACCATAGATGAGGGTAGGAACATAGATCGATCGGTAAATTGAGAGCTTTGCCTTTTGACTCAGCTCTCTCTTCACCACGACAGACCGGTACAGCGCCCGCTTCACTGCGGACGCTGCACCTATCCGCCTATCGATCTCACGCTCCAGTTTTCCCTCATTCGTGAACAAGACCCCGAGATACTTAAACTCCTCCACTTGGGGCAGGACCTCCTCCCCGACCTGGAGAAGGCATGCTACCCTTTTCCGGCTCAAGACCATGGCCTCGGATTTGGAGGAACTGATCCTCATCCCGGCCGCATCACATTCAGCTGCAAACCGCTCCAGCGAAAGCTGTAGATCACGAACTGATGAAGCCAATAGGACCACATCATCTGCAAAAAACAGAGAAGAGATTCTAAGGCCACCAAAACGGATCCTCTCAACACCTTGGCTGCGCCTAGAAATTCTGTCCATAAAAGTTATGAACAGAATCGGTGACAAAGGGCAACCTTGGCGGAGTCCAACTCTCACAGGAAACGAGCCCGACTTACTGCCAGCGATGCGGACCAAGCTCTGACACCGGTCGTACAGGGACCTAACAGCCCATATCAAAGGGCCTGGGGCCTCATGTATCAAAGACTTGCGTGGATTTCTTACTGAAAAGTGACGTACGGTCAAATCCAGAAAAGTGTCTACGCACAAAAAAATCCAGATTTATCAAGCTGTGCGTACACCGGTATCCACGCACATTCCTTTTGTACATCACAATGAACGTGGAACTGAGCGCACGTGAGACACCTCCCCTGACACGCCTTCATTTACATATGTTAAACAGATGCAAATTACTTCCTGCATGTGTGAAGGACATGTTTGTTTGATCCCTGCGCGATCAGAAATCATTTCTAGATTCAGGAAAACAATGGATTTAATATAATATGAGTGAGGACAAACATCCTAAGTAAGAATAGTAATAAACTGTGTTCATCACGCAAAGAACGAGTGATTGTGTGCCGGTATTCGTGTGCGCGCACGCTGCTGTCAGGTGCGCCACCGGCTCATTCATTCATTCTGAGTGAAAATATTAACTTTGCGCACGAGTTAATTACCATAATTACTGTAAACACAGAGGAACTTACTTGGATGTTTGCTAGAACATAGATCTTCGTTTATTTAATAGATGATATGAAGAAACGAGTCTCTGCGTCTCAGTGGAGACTTTTCATGACATGACGTGATGTTGGAGTCTCCAAAGCGCGCGCTGCAGCCTTGTGCGCAATCTGTTTGTCTGTGAAGCTTTTACTCCCATACAAGTTATAAATGGTGTACTTTCACGTGTCATTTTGGAGACATCTACAATAAACACAGATAATGACACACCTCCACTGCCGTGTAACACCGGCGAGGGTGCACGCGCGCTCAAAGCGCGACCATAACTCAGCCTTTGGGATCATATGGATGAGACCATTCCATTGGACATGAATCGGCTTTGTGTGGACTGGACTGGCACAGCCCTGATCGACCTGCCAGCTCCCTCTAAGCTCCTGTGGAACCCCAGTTTCTGCACGTGCACGCGTGATGCGCGGCCCCTGTGTTGCGCCAGTGCGCAGCAGTGCCAAACTGAAAAATGATTATTTCTGAAAACGGCTGATAAGCCATATCCTAGATCAGAGAATTATATCTGTTTATAAATAAATGCTCTGCGTGTTACACTATCTATATCCTCCAGTAAGGCTGAATGTATCCGTTCCTGTTACATTTATTTTTTGCACAACTTTGCGCGTCCATGTGGATGTACTTGTTAATCGTGTGTTTGGTGGGAATATTAATCATTTTCACATCATGAACAGTTAATAGTAATAATAATAATAATAATAATAATAATAATAATAATAATAATAATAATAATAATAATAATAATAATAATAATGAATTCAATTTATAACGCACTTTTCATTAATGAAAATCTCAAAGTGCTACAAAGTGCAACAGAATTAAATGTCGATAAAACAAATAATAAAACAGTTAAAATCAACAACAGTATCAACTAAGATCAAAAGTAGAATCATGAGGAGGAAGAGTATGCTCGGTTGAAAAGAAAGGTCTTCAAGCCGCTCTTAAAGTCAACCACAGACTGTGGGGCTTCAGTTTCTCAGAAGCACCTGTAAGTGTCGCCAAAGGAACAAGAACCACAGAAACGTGCGTACGCAAGCAGGGGAGCTGGCGTGGAAATGTACGTGGATGCGCAGATATTCACGTTCATTTCAGTTTTGATACATACGGGGTTTTGCGTGGAAAGTGACGTGCGCAATGTTTTTGTGCGCACGCACGGTTGATACATGAGGCCCCTGGTACCCCATACTCCCGGAGTACCCCCCACAGAACCCCCCGAGGGACGCGGTCGAATGCCTTTTCCAAGTCCACAAAGCACATGTAAACTGGTTGGGCAAACTCCCACGCACCCTCCAGGACCCTGTTGAGGGTGTAGAGCTGGTCTAGTGTTCCACGACCAGGACGAAAACCACACTGCTCCTCCTGAATCCGAGGTTCGACTATCCGACGGACCCTCCTCTCCAGAACCCCTGAATAGACCTTACCAGGGAGGCTTAAGAGTGTGATCCCCCTATAGTTGGAACACACCCTACGGTCCCCCTTTTTGAATAGGGGAACCACCACCCCAGTCTGCCAATCCAAGGGAACTGCCCCCGATGTCCACGCGATATTGCAGAGTCGCGTAAGCCAACACAACCCCACAACATCCAGAGCCCTAAGGAACTCAGGACGAATCTCATCCACCCCCGGAGCCTTGCCACCGCGGAGCTTTTTAACCACCTCGGCGACCTCAGCACCAGAGATTGGAGAGCCCGATCCAAAGTCCCCAGGCTCCGCTTCCTCAGTGGAAGACGTGCCAGTAGGATTGAGGAGGTCTTCGAAGTATTCCGCCCACCGACTCACAACATCCCGAGTTGAGGTCAACAGCACGCCATCCCCACCATAAATGGTGTTGGTCGCGTACCGCTTTCCCCCCCTGAGACGCCGGATGGTGGACCAGAATCGCCTCGAAGCCGTACGGAAGTCATTCTCCATGGCCTCTCCGAACTCCTCCCACGCCCGAGTTTTTGCCTCAGCAACCACCCGAGCCGCATGCCGCTTGGACTGCCGGTACCTATCTGCTGCTTCCGGGGTCCCACAGGCCAAAAAGGCCCAATAGGACTCCTTCTTCAGCTTGACAGCATCCCTCACCGCTGGCGTCCACCACCGGGTTCGAGGATTGCCACCACGACAGGCACCAACAACCTTGCGGCCACAACTCTGATAAGCTGCCTCGACAATAGAGGCGCGGAACATGGCCCACTCGGGCTCAATGTCCCCCGCCTCCCTCGGAACGTGTTCAAAGCTCTCCCGGAGGTGGGAGTTAAAGCTCCGTCTTACGGGAGACTCTGCCAGACGTTCCCAGCAGACCCTCACAATACGTTTGGGTCTGCCAGGTCTGACCGGCATCCTCCCCCACCATCGGAGCCAACTCACCACCAGGTAGTGGTCAGTTGACAGCTCCGCCCCTCTCTTCACCCGAGTGTCCAGGACATGCGGCCGCAGATCAGATGAGACGACAACAAAGTCGATCATCGAACTGCGACCTAGGGTGTCCTGGTGCCAAGAGCACATATGGACACCCTTATGCCTGAACATGGTGTTCGTTATGGACAATCCATGACGAGCACAGAAGTCCAACAACAGAACACCACTCGGGTTCAGATCAGGGGGGCCGTTCCTCCCAACCACACCCCTCCAGGTCTCACTGTCATTGCCCACGTGAGCGTTGAAGTCCCCCAGCAGAACAAGGGAGTCCCCAGGAGGCGCACCCTCCAATACCCCCTCCAAGGACTCCAAAATTACTTTGTGATAATATTTATTTTCTTAGCTCACTTGGTAATTTGTTTTCCATAATAAGAGCCAAGAGCTGTGCATCTTTATCAATTTTTACGTTGAATTCTGACTTTGAACACCCAAAATTATCCAATAATTCTCAGTTGGGTCATCTGGACAGTTTTCTTTTTTCATAGAAATGTTTCACACTCCATCTGGAGGGCATCATCAGTCAGAGGAGTTCCAGTAAACTGTTTCCCCACCAAGCAGTAAACAGTTATTGGATTTGGTACCTGGATTATTGAGCATGAACTTTCTTGCCTTGAACCACTTTGGCTGTGGCTGCCTGCTGGGAGGAGTCGACGAGGGACAGGACAGCCCCCAGAAACCATCTTGGCTCCAGCAAACTGGTTGGTCCACTTAAGGTGTTTACTGGGAGTTTAGTGGGAGCAGAGGTTAAGAAGGTGAGCTTGTGATCAGAAGATCGCCGATTCAAGCCCCGGTACCAACAACATCAATAATGTGGTGTAGGAGTCCTGCCTTCCCCTCCAGCATCCTCAAGCAGCAGCTAATCAGCTGATTAGCTACACCTGCACCTGCCTCCCAGACCCCCACCTCCTGCTCTACTTAAACCACAACCAGACGTTCAGCCAACGCTCGAACATTAGATTACCTTGGGTAATGTTGTGACAGCCTCAGATTCCTAGTTATTGGCTCATCTGCTTTGAACATGATACACGCTATTGGACAATACACATTACCTGTTTGCGTAATGTGTATTGTATTAGTTAGAAAATTAGAAAGAGTTTGTCATTTTGTACTGTTGGTTGAAGATTATTATTGTTTAATCTGATTGTTGGAAAAAAGGGGCAGATATAATAAGATTTATTCTTCTTTCTGCTACCGTTCTTTTTTATATATTTTGTACAATATCATTTATGTGATTGTCTTGTATTGTTTCTTTTGTAAAAAAAAAAAAAAGAACAAATTTAATAAACATAAACATAAACCTGTTTGCCTTTGCCCGTCTGTTCAGCTCCTGTTCCGTCCTGCTTGCCCGCTCGTCTCCAAGGCTGCGTCTGGTTGCCAACCCTGCACACCAAACCCATAACTAAAGACTTCATTCTGGACATCTTCACCACTCTTAAACTTCATCTGTACTCACCCACTGGACCCACAGTCTCTCTGGACCTCGCCCTCTGTGAACCCATTACTCCGACGCCACCTGCAAACAAATTCTACAGTAAGGACAAATACTACTATCAGCACAATTGTTATAAAGAATCATTTGGACCTCAGGATATTCACCGCCTCCCCTCTTCTCTCCACAGCCCATTCCAGTTCCTGCACTGTAAATAAAAAGATCACTTTTGTACTCGCTTGTCCTCGTGTTCTTTGGTCTGCCATTTGGGGTCATATTCAGCAAACATCATGTTAGAATGTTCGAGCCTCCCAGACCCTCAAGGCCAGACCAAAGACAGTCAGAGGGACCAAGCAATATTGGCTCTACAGGCCCGGAGAGAACGTAATGAGCACACTCTAACTAAACTCCTCTCCCAACAGAGTGAATTTGGTAGCATGATACACGCTATTGGACAACAAGTCGCCGCCATGACTACCAGAGGCCCCGAACCATCCCGTCCATCTGAACCAACTCCAGTTGCAGTCCCAGCAAGCATCTTTGGTGAAGACTCCAAACTGGTGGGTGGTTTCCTCCTCCAGTGTGAGCTCGCGTTCAATCAATCACCCATCAGGTATGGCTCCGACTCGTCCCGCATCTCCTATATTGTCACTGCCCTGAAAGGCGACGCTCTGCAGTGGGCCACCGCTCATCTCCGCTCACGTTCCTTGTCCTCCCTGTCCTTCACAAACTTTATAAGAGACTTTAAACTAGCTTTCGATCACCCTCTGTTGCAAGAGGAAGCGCAACAAAGATTATTCACAATCAGACAGGGTTCAAGATCTGTCGCCGAGTTCTCCATCCGTTTCCGGGTGATCGCGGAAGAGTCAGGATGGGGAGAGATCGCACTAAAAAGCGCTTTCCAAAACGCGCTTGATGACAACATTAAGGACCTAATCGCCACACCTCCCCAGGATTTAGAAGATCTAATATGTCTCGCAATTAGAATCGACACTCGAAACAGAGAACGTAAATTGGAAAGGGACTACAAATCCTGGGACCGCCCCTCAACCGGAAGTAGTTCCCCGACACCAGTCTTCCTCGAACCAGAGCCAATGCAGGTGGGTCGGGCAAAACTGTCCCCTGAGGAAAGACAACGCAGAGTATCTGCAAATGAGTGTCTATATTGTGGAAAGAGTGGCCACTTCGTGAAAAACTGTCAGCTCCGTTTAAAAGGCCAGAACCACCAATAAATCAGGAGATATTGGTGGGTAATTTAACTTCAACTCCTGAGAAAAATTTCTGTCTCCCTGCTACTGTTTATTTTGATAAAGATTATTTTTCCACTCAGGCTTTAATTGACTCTGGTGCAGAACAGAATTTGATTTCCTTGGATATTGTGAAGTTTCTTAACCTACCCATGCTTCCTTTAAACAGCTCTGTCAGTGTCAGAGGTCTCACTGGGCAGACCATCACCTCCATCTCCCACTGGACTCAAAACATTCACCTGGTGCTGTCAGGTAACCATCATGAGAAATGTGATTTTTTCATTTTTGATTCCCCTAAGCCCCAATTGATTTTAGGTTACCCATGGCTGCTAAAACACAACCCACAGATTAACTGGAAAAATAACATGATTGAACATTGGGGTGAGGCCTGTTTAGTCGATTGTTTACGTTCTGCCATCTCTTCTGGTTCTGTCTCACCCCCCAGTAAGGAAGAGATTGACCTTTCCAGAGTGCCCTCCGTATATCATGCGCTTGCCCCAGTTTTTAGTAAACAGAAAGCCATCTCCCTACCACCTCACAGACCCTATGATTGCCCCATAGATCTCCTTCCTGGTGCCCCTCTGCCGTCTAGCAGACTGTACAACCTGTCAGGCCCAGAGAGGGAGACGATGAGGCAATACATAGAGGAATCTTTAAAGTCAGGTATTATCCGCCCGTCTACTTCTCCCCTCTGGTGCAGGGTTTTTCTTTGTTTCAAAGAAAGATAAGACTTTGAGACCCTGCATCGACTTCAGGGGACTTAACAACATCACCATTAAAAATAAGTATCCCCTTCCTCTAATTGACTCTGTGTTTGAACGGCTTCGGGACTCCAGAATGTTCACTAAACTTGATCTCCGCAACGCCTATCACTTAGTGAGAATTCGAGAAGGGGACGAATGGAAGACCGCTTTTAAGACACCCCTAGGACACTATGAGTACTTGGTCATGCCCTTTGGACTCACTAACGCCCCTGCCGTTTTTCAAAACTTAATCAATGATGTCCTGAGAGATTTCCTGGATGATTTTGTGTTTGTTTATCTCAATGATATTTTGATTTTCTCTAAAGACCCCGCTCAGCACACCAGACATGTCAAAGCAGTTCTCCAAAGGCTTCTGGAGAACAAATTGTATGTGAAAGCTGAGAAATGTGAATTCTCTGTGTCTTCTGTTCCCTTTCTGGGATTCATTTTTGAAGAGGGACAGGTTCGATCTGACCCAGAGAAGATAAAAGTGGTGGCAGAGTGGCCTACACCCCAGGACAGAAGACAGCTCCAACGGTTCCTGGGCTTTGCAAATTTCTACCGACGCTTCATCAAAAACTACAGTCAGGTAGCCTCGCCATTCACACAACTCACCTCTCCCATCCGTAAATGTGTCTGGTCCCCAGAGGCGGAGGTTGCCTTCCAGGAACTTAATAGACTCTTTTCATCCGCTCCCATCCTTTCCTATCCTGACCCTCATTGTCAGTTTATCGTGGAGGTGGACGTGTCAGTGTCCGCCACAGGTGTGGGAGCGGTGCTCTTGCAGCGATCCCCTACAGATGGTAAGATCCACCCCTGCATTTTCTTTCCTCGGCGTCTGTCCCCTACCGAACGAAATTACGATGTAGGTAACAGAGAACTGTTGGCCATCAAGATTGCCCTTGAAGAGTGTAGACACTGGTTGGAGGGGGCTGAATTACCATTCGTGATATGGACAGATCACAAGAATCTTGCCTACATTCAGGGAGCAAAAAGGTTCAATGACCATCAAGCACGTTGGTCTTTATTTTTTGGATGCTTCAATTTCTCCATCTCATACATACCCGGTTCTCGTAACGTTAAACCTGATGCTCTTTCCCGCCAGTTCTCCTCTTCAGAGACCAAATCACCGGCGTCTATTCTGCCCCACTCCTGCACTGTAGCAGTCATGACCTGGGACATCCATCCATTTATCCATCCATTTTCGTCCACTTATCCGGGGTCGGGTCACGGAGGTAGCAGCCTAAGTAGGGAGGCCCAGACTTCCCTCTCCCCAGCCACTTGGAGCAGCTCCTCTGGGGGAATCCCAAGGTGTTCCTAGGCCAGCCGAGAGACATAGTCCCTCCAGCGTGTCCTGGGTTTTCCTCTGTTTCTCCTCCCAGTGGGACCTGGGACATTGAGAGAGAAATCCTGGAGGCCCAGAAGACCAAACCAGACCCTGGCACTGGTCCCCCAGGGAGAAAGTATGTTCCCTCTGCAGCCATCAGCAAAGTCCTCCATTGGATCCATTCAGCCAAGTTCTCCTGTCATCCAGGTATAAGTCGCACCCTCTCCTTGACAAAAATACATTTCTGGTGGCCTAACATGGAGAGGGATGTCAGACAATACGTGTCTGCCTGCACCACTTGTGCGTGTAACAAGGCCACTAACAAACCCCCAGCAGGTCTCCTCCTTCCTCTCCCTACGCCTGGGCGTCCGTGGTCCCACATAGCCCTGGACTTTGTCACCGGACTGCCAGTTTCTGAGGGTAATTCTGTTGTATGTACAATCATCGACCGTTTCTCCAAAGCCGCACACTTCATACCCCTAGTAAAACTACCCTCAGCATCCGAGACAGCACAGATCATGGTCAAACATGTTTTTCGTCTGCATGGTATACCTCTTGATATCGTTTCCGACAGAGGCCCTCAATTCATCTCCCAAGTCTGGAAGGCCTTCTGTCAAGCTCTGGGAGCCACCTCCAGCCCGACGTCGGGTTATCACCCTCAGTCGAATGGGCAGACTGAGAGGTGTAACCAAGAGCTCGAAGCCGCTTTGAGGTGCGTTATTGAACATAACCCAGTCTCCTGGAGTCAACACCTGCCTTGGGTTGAGTACGCACACAATTCTCAAGTTTTGTCTGCCACTGGTTTGTCCCCGTTTGAGGCCTCTTTGGGTTACACTCTGCCCTTATTTATAATAATAATAATAATGAATTCAATTTATAATGCACTTTTCATTAATAAAAATCTCAAAGTGCTATTTCCCTCGAAGTGCTATTTCCTTCACAAGAAACTGACATTTCTGTTCCCTCTGTCCAGCATCATCTCCGTCGGTGTCGCAGGGTTTGGCGCCAGACCAGGGCAGCTCTCCTCAGGACGGCTGAACAAAACAAGCGGTTTGCTGACCGACACCGTTCTTCTGCTCCCGATTACCTGGTGGGGCCGGAGGTTTGGTTGTCCACCAGAGACATTAAGTTAAAGGACACTCCCAGGAAGCTGGCCCCCAGGTTCATTGGCCCCTTTCCGATTGTCAGGATCATTAATCCTGCTGCTGTCTGACTTCAACTGCCTTCCACCCTACGGATCCATCCCACGTTCCATGTCTCTCAGATTAAACCCGTCTCCACCAGCCCACTTCAGCCTCCTGGTGATCCTCCTCCTCCGCCTTGATTCATCAACGATGACCCTGTCTACTCCGTCCGGCGCCTGCTGGACGTTCGTCCCAGGGGTTGACAACTCCAGTACCTGGTGGATTGGGAGGGCTATGGCCCAGAGGAGCGGTCATGGGTTCCCCGCTCCTTCATTCTGGACCCCTCCCTTGTCTCTTCTTTTTACAGGGACCACCCGGACAGGAGATTGCCTAGAGGCGATGCTAGAGGGGGGGGGGTGGGTCATCAGGTATGGGAGGGGGCAGCGGAGGCGGTGGGTTCTCAAGGTGTTTACTCATGAGACCCAAACATTTTCTCTCTTCTTCAAAGAGTCTGTTCATTGCTGATGCACGCTCTATTCGACAACTGTTCAGTTGGACTCTTAACCCATCATTTTCACGTTGTAACATCATGTGCTGTTCTTGTGATTTTCTATAATCTTCTTGCAGCCTTGTGTACCGTAGTGATAATGATTCCAGGGTGTCCGTGCATTTTTCCAGCGCGTCTCGTGCCTCCCCACAATCCGCCTGAAGCGACTTGTATTGATGGTAATACGTATCCTTCTCCACCACACATTTTTCCAAATCATCTTGTGATTGGTCAAAATCCCTTTTTAACACTTTGCATTCTTCGTAGAGACTACGCGTTTGTTCAGCGCTGCCAATACTCGACTGTGTTAAACTCTTTACCTCCTGCTGTAAAGTGGCAACCTCCATTTGTGCTGTTAAACATGATGTAGAGACAGCCCGGCGTACAGCAGTTTCAAAGTCTAGCTTGGCCTTTAACAGAAGGCTTAATTTAGCCAAACGTTTATCTCTGTCTGCTTTCTTTTCAGCCGTTGTGGTTCCAGCTGTTACAGTTTTTAATGCACTGTCCACATCTGCTTCCTCCATCAACTGTGTCTCTTCATGGTAGTTTGTGATGGGCCCTGTGAGTGAAAATAAGGCACATTCGATCCAATCTGCTTTGGTCGGGTCGTGGCCTTGAGGTGGCACAGGCTGCCCTGTATCAGTGGTGTCAGGGGTCTCACCCTCTGTGCCTGCCATCTTTTCAGAGGCGGTCCGTGGTATGAGCGACTGGGGCTGTAGCCCTGGGCGCTGTCCAGCAGGGGGCGGCATAACACAGCATAACACCCCCCTCCCCACCCGCTGGGGTTACTTGTCCGCTGGCGCCCACATCGCTGAAGACATCGCGTTGGAAAGAAACAGATTATTACTGCAAATTATTGAAGTTTGAAGATGGAAAGGAAAAGGTCAAAGCCTTCAGGTGCACAGTTTAGGAAAAAGAGAAAAGAAGAAGAGGAGAAACGAGCAAAAGTTAAAGGTAAGAAGAGCTGCTGTGTTTCACTTTCAGTTTCGTTTCTTGTTGCGTGAAATGCTAGGCTGTAGGCTAGCTTGCGGATGCTAATTGGTTAGCTGCTTAGGACGACATATTTTGTTAACAGAGGAAAATATTACAGCATGGAAAGGTAATAATAATCTTTAAGATGGATCCCTCTCACGTCCCAGTTTGTACTGAGTGATGGACTGAGCAGATTTATAGATTTTCGCACGGTTTGCTTTGTTAGAAATGGCAGAGACTGTGTTATGATACAGAACAGTTAGAAAAATAAGTAGAATTATTCATTCTGTGATGTTGCTTGAAGGTTATCATTGGTTGAACAAACTGTGAAATAAGGGGCAGATATAATAAGATTTCATCTTCTTTCTGCTCCCTTCATTTTATCCTACTTGTATTCTTGTATCTGATGAAACTGTCTTGTATTGTTCTTTTAAAATGAATGAATAAACATCAAATCAAATCAAATCAAAACCCTGGCTGTCACACACAAAAATCTGTGCTTTTATAATGAAGTACTGTACTGTACTTTGATTAATGCTCCTAAACAAACACAGACTTATAGCTCATTATTAAATACGTTTTCTATTTTAATTAAAATACTGTTTGATTGCTTATTTAAATTTATACTGTCTCATGCAGTCAATCCTCCTGAGCTTTCTGTGCACACCAACAATAAGTTCTCCTTCTATGCCCTCAGTACAACACTGCACTTTAAGGGGAACTCAGACTTGGATGGCAGAGAGCTTGTAAGGGAGCTCAGGAACTTGCCTGATTTGCCATCAAAGTCTGTGACTGCTCTTGAGCTTCTAAACTTTGTCCATGAAAGTGACCTCTCAGAAATTTATCCAAATTTGTGGACTGCTCTGAGAATTGCAGTTACCATTCCTGTCACAGTGGCTGGAGCAGAAAGAAGCTTTTCAAATTTGAAAATAATAAAAACATATCTGAGGTCAACTATGTCTCAGGAACGCCTCAGTGGTCTGGCAGTCATCAGTATCAACCATGCAGTTGCTGAGCAGATTTCACATGATGAGATTATTGATGACTTTGCATCCAGGAAGGCAAAGAGGATCAATATTTAGGTGACAGCATTTCTAATTACAGTATGTTTTGTGTTTTTGCTTTTAATCCACATGCTGTAATTATATCTTATTTTACATTTTATGTTGTGTTAAACTCTTGTTGTTCAAAGTACATACAAATAGTACAAAAAGGTTTGGTAAAAGATTCATTTGCACAGTAGTGAGCATGAACTTTCTTATTCATTTGTACCGTTTACTATGTATTTCTTGTTTGAAAAAAAAAATTAAAAGAAAGTGTTCTAGTGATGGTGGAGTGACCTTCTTATACAAACTGCCTGTCATGCACCACACTGCAGGCAGGGGGCACCATTTAGCAGCAACCCAACTGCCTGCGCCCAATGGGGGGGGGGGGGTGGAGGGGGCGCCGTTGGGGTTGCTCGCCCGGGGCGCCAAATAGGCTAGGACCGCCTCTGCATCTTTTATCTGGATTTTCAGCGAAAATCAAAATAAAAGATGTTCTGTATTCGTTATTCTAAACTTTTCACTATTTGAAATAAACAGGAAAGTTTAAATGTGCACAGGACAACTGTGGAAGATGATGTGTCAGAGAAAGGAAGAGAAAGGAAAAACTTTTCAGTTATCTGGAGTGAAAACTGTACTTTTGTTTGTTATTTTAAATTCTTTTGTATTTAAAACATGACTCACCATAAAAATGCTGACTTTTTTATGATGTCTTTGAAAAAACTCATCTGTCAACGTCTTTTAACCAACAGGGGGCAGCTTCGAGTCTTAATTTTATCACGAAGAGACTGATTTTGTTTATTCAGTATTTAAACTAAAAACAACCTTTTCAGAATTAGTTTCTAGTGTGTCAGTGATAAACGCTCGAACCACGTTCTCGTCAGAGACAAATCTATGTTGTTAGACAGTTTAGATGGCTTTAGATGAGTTTTTTAAGCTTCTAGTGAAACCACTTTTCACCGTGTGTGTGTGAACTGCGTCTGCTTGTCACTCAAAGTGCATCAGGAAATGACGACAAGAATGGGCGGGCCAACGCAGCGTGCGTAGCGCGTCACCAGCTTCGTACGTGAGCGAGGCGGAGCTCGCTACAAGATACGTGACGTCAACAAATCAATCACAGCGTTTGCAGTGCATCACTCATGCATTCATGGTGAATGTAGTTTTCTTACCTTCGACCAATGAAGTACCGGAAATGACGACAAAGTGGGTTGGTCGCAACGGCGTGCGTTCCCACTACAGCGAATCAGCGCTCGCTACGAGTGATTGACAGCTCACAGCTCTCGTTTCATCCAATCACAGCTCATAAACAAACGTGTACTTGGACACGTAGCTCTAACGTTAGCGCGCACAGCAGACCACAACTTTATAGACTCTTAAAACAACTCAAACGCTTCAATTTAACTCCCCAAAACTCTGAAACGTGGCAATCACATTTAAAACAGGCACAACTAAGTTACGCTCAGTAACACAGCACTGCAGCTGTTGAACAAACACGGACTCTCTCGGAGCGCGTCAAGGTCGGTTCCGGTCCACTTTTTCATGGAGCAGAAATCGGGTCTGAACAGAACCACTATCCGACTACGTTCTAACAGTAATATGCTTCTATGACCTGCTCTAACATGTAAAATACCACAACAGCAATCTTGTAGATGTTAAATTATAGCTTTCAGGCTTTTGACTCGGCGGTCAAACAAAGCTTTGTACAGGAGTCTGCGTGAGCTGGACCGAACAGAACCAGGACCCCCACAGACCACGGCTGACAAAACTTCACCTGAATGCTTCCAACAGCGTCTAACAGAGTTGAAACGATAATAATCTCACAGCTTCAAATGATAAAAACATGCAGAATCTGCCTGCCTTGAACACTTCCAGCCAAAATCATTATCCTCAGAGTTTAAAACTTGGATCCTATTATGCAAACATGACGTTACAGTTCATGAGAGACTACAGATTAGGGGTGGGCGATATGCCTCAAAAATTATATCGTGATATTTCAGAGTATTATCACGATAACGATAAATTTCGTGATATAACCTAAAAAAAAAAATCAAATGTATTTATTTGACAAAATTAACTTAACATGTTGCTTTGCAGTATTATATAAATTTTTTTAAAAACAACAAGGGGTAATTTTACTGAAATTACTTTATTTAGTAAAGTATTTAGTCTCCAAGTAAAACTACACCTGCACTTTAGTTTTTGTGGTGGTTTTTTATCTATATTTTGTGCAGACTTTTTCCAATCTAAATAACAATCATTTTTAAAGTGCAGGTGTAGTTTCCTAAAACAACTAGCCTAAATAAAATGAAGTTTGTGTCATTCCTCTGATTCATTTTTTTAACTGATCTGTCTCTGATGGAGTTGTAATGTATACAGCAGTGTTGTGCATGTATATTACAGAGTGCCAGTGAACGCACCGCCAGTGAGAGCGTGACGTAGGCGCGCAGGTTCGGGTGTGAAAGAAAGTCAGAGAACGGAGCGGTGGAGGATCATGCAGTCTGTATTTGTGCAGCTTAAACAATAAAGCAACGTCTGCTATAAACCAGCAAGGTTATTGAGCGTGCAGAGAAACATCACAGGAGTGACTGTGGAGCCGCGCGTGTTTGTAACACAGTTTACAGCGAGGACACGGCTGCTCAGAGCGGAGCGGGGCGGGGGGGGACAGCTGTCTGCCTGCAGAGCAGGGGGGGAGAGAAGCTGAGACGCGCGCGCGTTGTTTTTAACATTTTAGCAGTAACTAATTAGCGTTTTACACCAGTACAGACTGGAGGGGATGTGCGCAGTTGTTTAAAGCGCTCGGGTGTTAAGGGGCGGGGCGCCCTGACGTATTACGTCATGAAATTAGCATATCATGATATAAGATTTTTGCCCGGGCAAGCTTTTTATACCGGTATTACCGGTAACGATATGATATGGCCCAGCCCTAATTATAGTTATGTTTATATGCTGCTCAGTTTAGAAATTAGTACTGTAGGCTAATGTTCATGAGCACCTAAACTGATGTTTATCGTGGTGTAATATTATTATTATTTTTTTCATCATACAGAGACTTTGTGGTTCTCAGTCTGGTTGTAATATAATAATTTTATTTTTCAATTTTCAAGTAGCATAATAATTAGTGCACATATTAGTATTCCAATTAGGAGGTTGGTGGGGGGGGAGTATTAGCCGGTTCTTGTTAGGTACTTTTCTGTATCTTTTTGCTCTGTTTTGTCTCCGGGTTCACGCTTTATTGTGAATAATTGCTGTGTTATTGCATTGCTGTCTCCATTGTTTTTTTTCACTGCAATAAAAACCATAGATATACGGTAAGATCTGATGTAGTATATCTCCGTA
>JBBPBX010066520.1:0-19644 GCA_038048925.1 Garcialebias charrua | reverse complement strand
GTCGGACTGACTCTGTCGCTGCTCGCCCCTTGCTATGGATGTAGCTGTTTTTGTTAGCAAGATACCGTAACTCATAAACCACACCGCAGATTTTTAAATCCAGCTGATTTCACATTTGGTTCAGCTCAGGAGCCCGTCTTCTATAAAGTCAGCTAAGAAATATATTTTTTAAGCGTTTATTTAGCTAAATTTAAAGAAACAAAGCGTCCGGTCCGAGCCGCCTGCCTAAAATTCGGCGAAGTTTTTTTTTTTAATCCAGCTGATTTGAACATTTCGTTAAGCTCAGGAGCACGTCTGCTATAAAGTCAGCTAAGAAATATATTTTTCTCGCAAAGAAATAATTGTTTTTACCGTGTTTCCTTGTGAAGTTCTTTGTACTCGCTCGCTTCTGTCGCCGCCATTTTAATCAGGGCAAATGAGGCGCTGACGCGTCACATGGCGATGATGCGTATTAAACACCGAAGCGTATTATGTACAATTTTTTTCTTGTTTATTGTTAATAATTGGACAAAGCGTATTAAACACCGGTGCGTATTTTACAACGGCGAATACGGTAGTACTCGAGTAGTCGATGACGTCATGTGAATTTAAGATGCTAAATAAATAAAAATGCATAAAAACATCATTATTTACTCTGTTAAAGCCCTAGTTTGAATCCACCAGCAGTCACATGCTGAAGTGTCCCTGGGCAAGACACTGAACCCCTCATTGCCTCCGATGTGTGTCCCACCCAGTGTTGGGTGTAACGCGTTACTTAGTAACGCGTTACAGTAATGACATTACATTTTTCAGTAACGTAGTAGTGTAACGCACTACAGTACTTTGAAAATGCCTGTAATATATTACAGTTACTAACAAAACCTTACATTCGTTACTTGCGTTACAATCAGGACCTTTCGGAGAATAGTTTTATTTATTTATTTTATTTTACCTTTCGGAGAAGAGTTGTGGGACGAGGACGACGGAGCAGACCATAGACATTATATATAGATATCTATGGAGCAGACTGTCACGTGGGGAAAACAAAGACGTACGCGATGACGTCGGAACGTCATACGTCAACGTACATAGACATATAAAGGTACATAGACATACGGCGATGTCATTTTATGGATGGAAGTATTCATATTATTTTTCTTTTGTCACGAGAAAGGACAAGAACATTACAGTAGTGTGCAAGCTATGTCTGGGCCACAACAAGACACTGTCTACTGCTGCGAACTCGACGTCAAATCTTTACAAGCATTTACAAAGACAACACGCTAATGCTAAGCTAGTTGCTAAAGAGCTGCAGAGGGATGGTGCAAGTTTGATGCCACCACCGTTTAAGCAGGCTCGGCTTGAATTTCACCACCAGGCAACCACTACAAAGGCTGAGGTAAACAAACTTGTAAACAAACATTTCAGATGTTTTGAATGGCACATTTACATATGCATTGTGCTTGTTATGTAGCACTGCTGTTTTACTTTTTCATCAAAAATGAGTGTCAAAAAGATCTCTAATATCATTATTGAAAGATAAAAATTAATACAGGTTAAATCTCAGGTATTAGAGTAATCCGAAAGTAATGTAACTAAGTTACTTTCAGAACAGAGTAACTAAGTAGTGTAATATGTTACTTTTTTAAAAAGTAACTAGTAATGTGTAACTAATTACTTATTTTGGGTAACTACCCCAACACTGGTCCCACCAGTGTATGAATGTGATAAAGCTCTGATTAGTCTTGGTACAGGTCTAGTAGAGGGCATGAGTGGGTAAATGAGGCACATATTGTGTTGTAAAGAGCTTTGAGTGTGTTGATAAGATAGCAAGGTGCTGTAGAAGTGCAGCACATTCGGCTGCACCGCCTACACGTTAGTCGGTGTGTGATGAAGCTGCAGCTCCGACGGACCTCATCCTCCTTCCCTAAAAACAAAAAACCTAACCATGGGTCAGAACTCATTTAGCCATGCTGTGCCTTATGAGAGGCACAGAGAGGTGGCAACATGAATAAATCAGCATATCACTAAAGACACAACAGAGAGGTGGCAACATGAATAAATCAGCATATCACTAAAGACACGGTCCTCAGCTGTGGAACAAGATGGCTAAAGTGTTAGCCCTCTTGCTAGCCACATCACCCAGCTCTACAGTCAAGATAATTTAATGAAACTTTATGAATTTGTACCACTGCTACAGAGCATCTTGCAACCTCCTAAGCTTCAAGGTCACAAATCCTGGTCCAAGGTTAACGAAGTATTTTCTTGTTTAATTGTTAAAGATTGTTGTGTAACAGTTTGTTGACAGACGTATAATTCATTCAACCTTTATTTCTACAGGTTAATCCCATTGAGCCTCGGGGACCTGATGTTCTGTAGGCTTTATTTCACACATGCAGGCTGATGTGCACAGAATAACCTGCTCCTGTCTTTGTCTCACTGGACTGAGACTGTTGGACACTATTTGAACAGAATTCTGGACCATGTCTTCTAACGTCCTCTGGAGGGCTCAGTTTCCACCTGCGAGTTAGAGGCTCGCAGTCCACTCGCTTCACTGTTTCAACCAAATTGTCAGTGTGAACGTCCACCATGATTCTGTCACAGCTTTGAGTCCGGTTGCGTCCACAGCAGGTTCGGATGTTGTCAGTCCATACAATGGGCGTTATCAACTGTTATGACCCCCATTTGTAGCGGCGAATAGGTCACACTCTATCTCCTAGCATGTTTAACAGAACGTTATCAGCGTTATCACTGTGAGTAGGCAGCCTGTTTCCATAAACCCGGAAGTGAAGTGTTTTTGTTTTTTTCAGCTTATGTAACCGTTTTCCTCAACCTAACCTTAAACCTGACCCAGAGGACCAACCCTGAACCTAACCCCCTTACCCTTGTGCCTGAACCTAACCAAGACCCTAAACCTAACACCAGAGGCTTTACTCTAACGTTTAACTCTTTGCTAAAGACGGAGCCTGCTGTCATCGCTTGCAACGGTGACAACGTACCTTAAACCTCCTAGAGGCATTCTGACTGCTACGTATGGGGATGATAATAATTGATGAGGGCCATTTTATGGTTGATAACATCCAAAGCGGGTTGTGTCCAACGGTCTTGGCTCAGTGACTGTTGTCTTTAATGCAGCAGCTCGTGTTGACTTGTGAGCTGAATGTTGGAGTGACTTTTCACGTCAGTGCTCAAATCCTGCTGTGCAGCTCCTGACCTGTCACTCTGTCCTTCAGGGGAGCCTTCTCTGTGGTGAGGAGGTGCATGAAGATCTCCACAGGGCAGGAGTACGCTGCTAAGATAATCAACACCAAGAAGCTCTCTGCACGAGGTAGGACGAGCAGCTGCTGTAAAGTTCAGTGTCAACCAGTCGCTGTGAAACTTTTCTGTTCAAGTGCTTCAGTTTTTCACCTCATCACACTCCTCACAGCAGTTTCCTCTTTTTGTTCTGACTGTGAATGAGCTCTTGCACCTCCTCTGTCTGTCTCCTCGTCTTGTCTATAGTATATGGCGTCAGAATAAAGACAGATCTCACGAGAACAAACACTGATCTCGCGAGAGCAAATACATGCCTGGAGGGATCAAATTACTCTCGTGCGAGCGCAAATCAGCCCCGCGCGTGTAATGGGGATGAGCGCGAGCGTAGAAAAGAGATCCGAGCGCGCGCACGTGCGCTCATTTGTCCACGCCCATTTCGTCATCGTCCTATCTCCATAATAGTAGCAATGTTTCTCTCAGCAGCTCGCAGCTCTCCTTCATCCTTCAGCTATAAATTAATTTACTTTTCCACAACTTCCTTTAAAAACACGCTTCACGTTTTTCCACAAAAACAAATGAAACTTGTTTGGTGACTGACTCTGCTGGGACCGCTGTGGCTGAGTGGTTAGAGCTGTCGTCCTCCAGTCGGACAGTTGGGGGTTTGATTCCACCAGAGTTGCCTGTTGGAGTCCATATCTTGTAGGGATGCATGATATAAATGGTACACGGTAGAAATGATAGAAATTTAGCCTACGATAGAGATCTGTCTTCTACCGGCTAACCGCAAAATCAGAGTTGTCAGATTCAATCTTCACTTTTTTTTTGGTTTAAAACTGTGCGTAAGTGGTGTTGAAGTCTTTTCTTCGAGTGCTAAGTAACGAAGCTACAAGCTAACTTCGTCCGGCTTGCCATAGTGTTGCCATATTCTGATGCATGCGCAAAACGCTGTGTTCCGTAGAAAGTTTTTTTTTGTTTTTTTTGTCGAAAGTTAAAGTACCGGTAAGCGTTGGTCAGCTTTAGAGAAAGCTGCCCTCTGATCTGTGAACAGAACGCTGTGTTGTGTGATTTTACTGCGAGACCCTCTGGTCAAAGCCACAGAGGAAACTGGTTGCCTTGTCAGCTCTCCTTAAAGCTGAAGGAAACGCCCCCTAGAGGGTTGGAGGGTGAAGTGTTTTCAGTGTAAATAATTACTGTTCATTTAAGTGACAATATTGGAAACTGTTAAGAGTTATCAACATATTCTTTAGTTTAAAACTTATGGCTAAAACTACACAAGATATATTTTGCACTGTTATGCACTACAAGAAAGAAGCCTAATGCTTGAGTTGTTAATTATTTAAAAACTCTCTGGACCTAGTAGTGAAATTTTCTTAATAGAGATTATTTTGTGGTATAGCAGTTTTCAAAATAAATTATGGCAAAAGGACAACCTATGCTTTTTTTTCATTCCTATTGCAAGTTTTATACCAAAAACATATTGCGATTATATCGTTATCGCCACCCTTCACAATACATATCGTGATAAGAATTTTATGCCATATCGCACATTCCTAGTAGCTTGAGCTCGGCCTCCACCTGTCTCCTCTGGTTGAGCCTCAGGCTGCAGGACACGGAGGAGGTGGACAGACTTGAACGGGCTCATGCTGCGAGCCGTGAGCACATTCCTCAGTATGGGCCTGAGGTGAAGATGGACGGATCAGAGGAGAGCAAACAAACGAGAGGGAAACCAAAGAAAACTGGTTTTAATGAACGTGCACATTGTTTGGTCTGATGGGAGAACTGGACAGTCGTGTTGCTGCTGCAGCTTCAGGGTTTACAGAAGAGGGAAGCTTTGAACACGACGCCTTCATGAAGTCCTTGCTGCTCATCAGTAGTGCATTAGGTGTGTGTGTGTGTGTGCGTCTACCTGCTGCTAGGACCTTTTCTGCTATACAACCCTACCTTGTCAGGCCCATGATCCTTTTGTGGACCAAACACTGATCTTAAAACTGTGGAACGCCATTTCTGGGCTAGGTGTTAAGACTAAGATGTGAACTGAGCTCAAGTCAGGGTCAGGAGTGGGCTACAGTAAGAATGGAAGTCAGTTCCTGCAGGATCAATACAGTTCTTATCTTATTACCCTGATGCATGCTCAATAATCCAGGTAGAAAAATCCAAAAAAAAAAAGCTTAAGTCTGGTCCTCTGGACATTCAAAAAAACAAAACGAATCAAAAAAGTAGAAACGTTTCGTCTTTCGTCCGAAAGACTTCCTCATTCTGAGATGGTTGATCCACTGTGAGAGAGTGCTATTTGTAAGACTGAGCTGAATACAGCAGCTCAGACTGAGGAAGTCTTTCGGACGAAAGACGAAACATTTCTACTTTTTTGATTTCTTTTGTTTTTTTTGAATGTCCAGAGGACCAGACTTGGCTTTTTTAGATTCTTATCTTATTGTGTGTGTGTGTGTGATATCAAATGATGTTTTGTTTTCAGTTTAGGTACATTTGTTCACGCAAACCAGAGCCGTATATATAGAGAGTTCCGACACGCTTTGATCTCACCGACAGGCGGTCAATTGTTCCAAACAATGGCTATGGAAACCTTGTGGAGCTGCGCCCTCTGGCGGCGACAGAGCGCTACTGCAGGCAGCTTCAGACTGTAACCAGAGCCATGGAACAAATCGCCCCCTCCATGACCCATGTGACTTCCGCATTCCATTCTTACAACGGAACTCTATGGAAGTGTCGCAACTCTCACTTTATATGGCTCTGACGCAAACCTGATCTTAGACCTGCCGTACTTGTAGTCTTGACTTAGAGGTTGCTAGGCAACTGAGAAGAAACTCTTATTATCCAGGAGTTTATTTTGCCAGGAGTTTGTTTTGCCAGGAGTTGCCATTTGTGCACAGACCAACAATCCTGGCATGTTAGAATTTTTGTGCAGAGCTCTGTCATAGTCAAAAACACTAAATAAATTAACTTAAATAAAAACAAAATAACTGCTTTAGATAGCAGCTCTCTGTTCCACACAGAGGGCTGTGTTAGCTCGGTGGTCTGTGGTTGTGTCAGGAAGGGCATCCGGCGTAAAATCAGTTGCCAAATCTTTGTTCGACTAGTTCGCTGTGGTGACCCCTGACGAATGGAGAAGGCGAAAGAAGAAAAAATAAAATAAGAACAAGAACAGAATGGTTTCTATCTACCGTATTTTCCACCATGCATGTTGCATCGCCCTATAAGTCTCATCAGTCCAAATATGTCTAATTGAGTGAAAAAATATATATAATGTACGTAGTTTCGCCGTATAAGTCACATCTATTACACGTCACCACTGACCATCTGGAAACGTATTGTGTTGTGCCAAAAATAAATTGGCTACCAAATGGTGGCCGCGGGAGAATTAAACAAGAATTAAACAAGAATTCAACAAGATTAACACTTAAAAACAATTATTTGTTTGTTCGAAATTATAATAAAGGTGTGTTTCAGTTCAACTTTTCCTTAATAAATGCACTTTTAATGGTCATATTAGTGGCATATTTAGTGGCATTTTCAAAAGTATTCTGCACCTCGGTGCTCCGGGAGCGCGCAAAGGGAGGAAATCAAGAAGGAGAAAAGCTGCACATTTCTTTAAAATGTAACAAGCTAAGCACCTAAAACGGTTGTTTGCTCGACATTATAGTAAAGATGTCTCAGTTGAACTTTTACATAATTAATGCACTTTGATGGTCAAATTAGCTGCATTTTACTGGGGCAGCGCAGCAAAATGACATGGTTTGACAGTTGGTCCAGGTGAGCTGGACAAAGGTGGCAGACTACGGCAAGCCAATTATGTCATTAATAGCCACTTTTACCTATTACATGACACAATGGCATGCCATATTAGCCATCTAGTGGCTGAAAATGGTAGTGTTTGATATTTTCAGTCGGAATCAATGAAAACGGTCGTATCTCAGCCTAAAGTTGGTTTATAAATATGGGAAAAACATAAGTTGCTTCGTCGTATAAGTTGCAGGGCATGCAAGTTATGCAAAAAACATGACCTATAGGCCAAAAAATATGGTACATTGTACAGAAAGTAAACTATGTCACATGACCAATGACCATTGAAGTTCAGGAGTGTAGGGTTATTATTGCAGCTTGAAAAGAAAATGGGTTTAAACAAACCTGCGATACAGTGAAGCCACAATAACTGAACCACGATCCAGTGAGGGGCGACTGTAGTGAAGCTCTACTTAGTGATCCAGGTTGGATTAAAGTGTTTCAGCAAAACATGAACATGTGAGCAGAGTTTCTCCATCTGTTTAGAAGGGTTGGGTTCATGTTGGACTTAAAGCATCCATCCATCCATCCATCCATCCATCCATCCATTTTCTTCCACTTATCCGGGGTCGGGTCGCGGGGGTAGCAGCCTAAGTAGAGAGGCCCAGACTTCCCTCTCCCCAGCCACTTGGAGCAGCTCCTCTGGGGGAATCCCAAGGCGTTCCCAGGCCAGCCGAGAAACATAGTCCCTCCAGCGTGTCCTGGGTCTTCCTCTGGGTCTCCTCCCGGTGGGACATGCCCGGAACACCTCACCAGGGAGGCGTCCAGGAGGCATCCTAACCAGATGCCCGAGCCACCTCAACTGGCTCCTCTCGATGTGGAGAAGCAGCGGCTCTACTCCGAGTCCCTCCCGGATGACCGAGCTTCTCACCCTATCTCTAATGCCGGGTACCCACCTAAATTGTCAGAACGCTCCTGCCGCCCCCTTTTGGCCGCTTGTCACTGATGCCGGGTACCCACTGGGACGCGTCTGATGACGCGCACTAGGGGGAGGCAGAGGGTCAGTTGTTGTGTTTTCATGCTGCTGGCAGATAAAATCAGCAGCACGTGACCCCCGTTCCTACTTGAGTGGGTTTACTACGAGCCGAACTGCAGCTCGACAGTCTTTGTTGAGATTAAAACGTTTTTTTATGTTTGGGGTGATCGTACGCTGAGCGGACAGCAGCAACTGTTTAAAATGCCAAGATTCTTACCGGAGTCTAGTTCCAATTCATGGAGGCTCGATGAGGTAAGTTTAAAAAGTCCAAAAAAAGTCCCGTTGTCGTTGCGTCATCACATAGCAGAGGCTCTCTCGATTGGTTGCTGGACGCGTCGAGCAACGTCGAGTCGCAAAAACATCAACTTTTGAGACTTTGGCGGCTCGAGGCTGCTCAACGCATAGGTTGTTCGGACGCGCGCGTGCGTGGAATAGAACTGCCGCGTGCCGGCGCGCCGCTTCACGGTTTGCCGCGCCTCGCCGCGTCTCCACATAGACTTTCAATGTAAACCGGCCGCTTCAGCCGCCCGACACGGGTCCGGTGGGTAACCGGCATAAACCAGTGATTTCAGAAGACCTAAGGTTCTCAGAGCTCCACAATCTGATTTCCTTTGAGGAAAATTGCATGAGCACACGTATACATGAGGTTCTGTAGGACCGCAGGGGTCACCAGGAATTAAACACGGGCCGACCCAGTACGGTCCCAGCAGAGTGAAGGTCGGATTCAGTGATGGGGAAACCCCAGAGTCTCTGCCAGTGCTCGCTCTGCGTGATGAGAAAACAGGAATCCCTGACTCACTGCTCAGCCACTTTTTCTTACACAGCATTTCCAAGGTGAACTGATGGGAATGCACCACTAGGAACACTTCCCCTCTCAATTTTTGAAATTTGTCACAAATTTGTCATTTGTTAATTTCTCTTCTAAAGAGTTTTTGTAAAAAAAAGAAAAAAAAAGCAGTTTCTTGTTTTGGCCCAGAAGACGTGCTCTGTCACCTGAAATTGAAAGAACCAGTTCAGATGTTGGCACAGTTTCAATTCAATTCCTGGAATTGCTCTGATGTAGAAGGTGCCTGTAGTTTCACTGAGGCATGTCTGATGATGTTAGGACTTTAGGTTGTGGTCTCAGTCCTGTTTTTGTTGCAGGGAGAGAACAGTGGTAAACTATGAGCTACATTTAAAGCCAAGGTTTGACAACCTGTTCAACTTCAGTTGACCAATGTATTGCAACTGTCAGCCCAATTAAACAACGTATTAATGCTATTCTTTTGACCCCAACTTTTTCCACATTGTACATTCTTGTAAAGACTGAACAGCATTTTTTTTCCTTGTGAATTGAAGAGTGACTATCTTCTAAAAACACTCTAACATGGTTAAGTCGGGTCCTCTGGACGGATTTTTCTTTGTTGAAACATTTAGTCTAAAAATATTTCTTCTGTTTGAAACCCTGCAACAAACTCCATCTTATAAGCTGCACCTTCTCATAGTGCGTATGTGTCAAACTCGAGGCCCGGGGACCAAACGTGGCCCTCATTGACATCTTATCCCCCAAGATGTTATTTTAAACATAAAATACTTCAATCACTTCAATTTTATTTCAGGAATTTCTGATTAAGATGTCAAAAGTGCAACAGAGAACGTCAAATGAGACCAATCAAACTCTTTTGAGGAACCTGCAACTAAGAAAGGATGGTGGGTGTCTAACTTCAGTTAATGTAAATTCTGAAACTGGCCTTTAGTTTAAAAAAGGTTTTAATTTTGGTCTCCTTTTGTAAGTGGGTTTGACACCCCTGTCATAGTGGATCAACCAGTTTACTGGTGACTGCCAGAACTACCGGTAGTTGTTCACATGCAAAAGGAGAATCAGCAGCCTAACAATTATCATTAGTGCCCTGATGACTACTTGCTAATAGCAATAACAGCATTGTAAGAGTTGAACCCGGAGGCCTCCACCTCTGTTTAATGATGGACGGTTTCTTTCCACAAAGATGGCCTCCTTTACTTCTCTCTCAAACCATTGTTCCTCTCTATCAAGGATGTGAACATCTTCATCCCTGAAAGAGTGACCTCTGACCTGGAGAGGAGTGTAGATTGCAGAGTCCTGACCTGATGATGTTGATCTTCTGTGCTGGGCCATCCTTTTGGCCAGTGGCTGTTTAGTTTGGGGGTGGGGGGGTGTGTGTGTGTAAATAAATGACGTATCATTTCAGGAATCTAGGGTTTATCGTTTATACTGTTTATATTGCTTAAAATATCGTTTTCTCAAATGATGAAGTTGGTTTTGAATTTGCATTTTGGTGTCCAAGGCCACTCCATGGCAAGGCCGGATTAATCATATGGACAACTGGGCAACTGCCCAGGGGCCCACGATCTCTAAGGGGCCCACGATCTCTAAAGCCCGAGATACACTGAAGCAGACTCCGTATACGCGCGTATACGGAGCCGCTGCTACACTCGGCTTTCGTTCTCGCGTAGATTCTCGTGTTTTCGCTCCAAATTCTAACGTCATTTCCTCCGTACCGTCACTTCCGATCGTCACTTCCGCTAGTTTTTCGCTCCAAACGCTCGCGTTCTCCTTGTTGTAATATGAGCAGCTGAGCACGGAGTGCTTTTCCTGCAGCCCACAGCCCACCACAGCCCACCAGGGAATATATAAAACATCGCGCACCCAGGTAGGACCTGAATTCATTCATTTCATTCATCGAGTGAACGGAGGAAGAAGCGGTTACTTGACTTTAGGCAAAAAAACAAAAGAAAAGGCCCGATCAGCGATAAAAAAGAGGAATTTATTTCATTTGTGTAACATACAAAACAGTCCGGCGCCGGGGAAGTTTAGGTCAGACACCGCGCATCGCGTATGCGAATCGCGTATGCGTAGTAAAAAAATACTTTTGCGCGTACTTGCCCTGAGGGGCTACGCGGGGCTACGCTGCGTACGGGGCATACGTACGCTGCGTATTGGCGTATCGTGAGGACGCTCGAGTGTATCTCGCCCTTAAGTGGTCCAGGGCAGTGAGGGCACAAGCAAACTATCTGGTTACCTCCTGCTTTGATAAAATGTCACTCAGTGCCTGAGCCCTGCACTGCACAGAGAGACCGCTGCATTGGGGTCGCCCCGCCTCTTCCCAGCGTCAGCTGCAGATCTCTCTTTTTTTTTGTTGTTGCACTGAGTCAGATCCTCGATGCGACCTGTCAACCAATCCAGTAGGCATGTTGGCAACTGACCAATCGACAGCCTCAATTTGTCCCAAAGGTAAACGCTCCTAACCCAGAGCCATATATAGAGAGAGTTCCGACACTCTTTGAACTCGCCGACAGGCGGTCACGTAGCTCTCGATTGTTCCAAACAGCTCGTCGCTGTCAGTCAATTTGAGCAGCTACTGGCGCAACGTGTCACAAAAAACCGACTTTTCTTACTCTGTCCAGCGTTTTTCAGTAATTATTGAGCCGTAACAAACTGACATTCCTTCTACCATTCTCCTCTTTATTTCTCATCCTGCAGCTCCACGTAGTGGCGTGAGCACTACACTATGCATTTTTTCTTAAGCATTTTTAGACGTTTTAAACGCTTCACAAGGGCAAAAGAAAATTGTATTTTCATCAACTTACCGGAGAAAACGCGTCTGAAACATACACAATGAACTACGTTTGATGCTAGCAGCGCTGCTGTTTGGAACAAATCGCCCCATAGATATCTTATGAATCGCCCCCTCCATGACCCACGTGACTTCCGCATTCCATTCTTACAATGGGAGTCTATGGAAGTGTCAGAACTCTCTCTCTCTAGGGCTCTGTCCTAACCTGCAGATTTGCAGCAGCCCATCAGTTTTTTGCTAGAACTTTATTAACGGCACAAAACGGAACAATACAACAAGATACAAATACAAACTCGTGAAGGGTGTCATAACTTTAAATGTATAATTATATTTTTAATTAATTGAACCAAACCTAAGGGGATTGCCTTAAATTCCTTCTTAAAATCTTTATGACAACAGCTAAGGTTATATTTTTACTCTAACCCAACAAAGGATGAGAAATTTAAAAATCTAAATCACAAAAGATCATTTACATCATGGTTTTGCTTTACAGTCGGAGGGATTTCGTGAAAATTCATCAGGAAATAAAGTTAAGCATGTAATTCAGACACGTGTTACCTTGAGCCTTTAGAGGGTGGAATACAGTACAGTTCATTCTTTTTTTTTAAACTAGATGAAGTTTGGAAAAATGTAAAGTCAGCAGCCGACCACACGAGTAGCTGATTACAACATATATAAACAGGAAGTGCCTTAACTTAGGCTACACCATTTATGTTTCTCAGACTGTGGCTAGGATGCATGGGAGAAGTGGAGCATGCTCTCTTCACACAAGGAGAGCTGTTGGTCAGGGTACTTCTTGTGGTGCCGTTAACTCTAAAATACTTATTGAATGAAGTGTTTTAATTGTGTAGGTAAAAGTAGATGTATAACAACCGTTAAAACACACCAGAATGCAGGAAATGGCATCTACTTTATTCAAAAAAAATTGGGGGAGGACCCCCACCCTTCATCCCCATCAGTGTGTCCCACCAGCATTACAAATGCTTCTGACGCCAGTGACCAATGCGTTGCTAACCAAGTACATATATGGTGTCATATGGTGTTCAAAGTGCTTAACTGTTTTGTGTAACTGTTTTAACTGTTTTGGTTATTTGTTAATTTTTTCTATTCAATTCAGTTTATTTATATAGCGCCAAATCACAACAAAATTGTCTCAGGGCACTTTACAGGAACATTCACATAGGTAGAAAAGCCTATTAGTAAAGTTCTCTATCTAAGGAATCCAGCAGACAAGTTGAATCTTGGCTTTGTTGCAGCCTCCCATCCTGAGCAAGCACAGTGGCAACAGTGGAAAGGAAAAACTCCCTTTTTAAAAGGAAGAAACCTCCAGCAGAACCAGGACAAGCGGCCATCTGCTTTGACCAGCTGGGTTTGAGATGACCGGAAGGAGAGATAAACTAACACAGAATGGTCGGTCCAGATATAGGTCCAGGTGTACCTGAATGACAAAAACGCATGTTAAGAATATAAAAAATAACACATGCAAAACATCTAAAAAAGCCAAGTCTGGTCCTCTGGACATTCAAAAAACAAAACAATTTTTTTTTTTTTTTTTGAAGAAACGTTTCGTCTTTCGTCCGAAAGACTTCCTCAGTCTGAGATGCTGTATTCAGCTCAGTCAATGCAAAACAGGTTGATCAGAGTAAGTAAAGACAGTAACAGAGTGAAATATGTGGTCAGTTTTTCCTCCAGCAGTCTAAGCCTATAGCAGCATAACTAAGGGACAACTCCGGAAACCCAAGCTGACCCTAACTATGGGATTTAGTTAAAAGGAAAGTCTTAAGCCTGGACAGTGTCACCCTCACGGACAGAGACTGGAAGTTGGTTCCACAAGAGAGGAGCCTGATAACTGAAAGATCTGCCCCCCCATTCAGGTTTTGGAAACTCTAGGAACCATGAGTAAACCTGCAGCCTGTGAGCAAAGTGCTCTGTTAGGAAAATATGGAACAAGATCTGTAATATAAGATAGAACTAGGTTGTTGAGAGTTTTGTAAGTTAGAAGTAGGATTTTGAATTCTATTCTGGGTTTGACAGGGAGAGAAACTAAAACTGGAGAGATATGATCTCATCTACCAACTCCAGTTAAGACTCTGGCAGCAGCATTTTGGATCAACTGAAGACGTTTTAAAGAAGTATTTGGACACCCAGATAATAAACCATTGCAATAGTCCAGTCTAGACGTGACAAATGCATGAATCAGTTTTTCTGCATCTTTTTTTAGATAAGATGTTTCTCATGTGGAAGAAGAAGGCAGTTCTAGTAATGTTTTAATGTGGAGGATAAAAGACATGTCCTCATCAAAAATAACGCCAATATTTTTAACATTAGAACAGGAGGCCAGATTAATGCCATCTAGGGAGGGAGAACGACTGAAAAAATCATTCCTATGGTGCTCGGGTCCCAAAACCAAAACCTCCATCTGTGTTTAAAAGGAGAAAATTAAGGGTCATCCAGGTTTTTATGTCTGTAAGACATGCTTGTAGTCTGAGTAACTGATTGGATTCATTGAGTTTAATGGACAAATATAATTGTGTGTCATCAGCATAACAATGAAAATGTATCCCATGCTGTTTAATAACTTTACCTAATGGAAGCATATATAAAGTAAAGGGTATTGGCCCAAGCACTGAGCCCTGAGGAACTCTATGACTAACTTTGGTGTATGAAGATTTATTATTTATATTTACAGACTGGAATCTATCAGGAAGATGTCATTTAAACCATTTTAGAGCTGCTTCTGTAATCCCAATATCGTATTCAAGCCTCTGTAGTAAAATATTATGATTAACTTTATGAAATGCAGCACTGAGGTCTAACAGGACCAGTATAGACACAAGTCCATTGTCTGAGTCCATCAATATCATTAGTGACTTTTACTAGTGCTGCTTCTGTACTATGATGAGCTCTTATCCTTGACTTTAAACAAGAGTACAGTACATGGTAAATAGCATTTATGGTTCTATGAGCATTTGGATGTTTGTACATCAAAATACATACACTTGATAGTTAGAATTTGAAGTATATTTACTTATATTACAGTAATTTATTCTGTATTTTGCCAGATTACTGTATGGTGATTCTGGGGTCACAATTCTGGGGCCCTTGAAGATTGTTGTCCAGGGTCAAGTGAAGTGTTAATCTGGCCCTGCTCCCTGGCTCTGTCATTGTACCTGGCAGTGGATCAATTTTTTTTCCTCAGATTTCTCCACTCACCAGGATCAGTTGGTGTGCTGCCTCAAACAAAACCAAACAAAAAACTTCCTCTGTTCTTCTCCACAGTGGAACTCCTACCCACTTTAATGTCTTGCACTAAAAACATTAAGGTTTTCTTGATTTCCTGTTTAATTCCAGTCCAGAAAATCGCTAATCTCAAATACAAACCTTCACTAAAAAACTTCAGCTATGGGAAACATAAGTTTAATGCTTGTTTAAAAAAAACGTGAACATTATTTATCCTACTCTAAATACAAATCACAATCTTGGCAGCATCCTGAGCATGTAGCTAACATTCTTCATATATGTTGAACGGAGGGGCTGTCCCTTGCAGCACCGGGCATTAAGAAGGGAAACTAGGGCAGCAGTTGAACACAGATGCAGTGATGCTTGGACTCAGCCAAGTGAAAATGATCACTTGACAAACCCACCAGGCTGTGGAAAAGCTCCCTCTGGTTTAGGGGCCGGCCATTCTGTCATTACAACCTCTGGAAAACACCCGAGGCCCCAGCTGTGCACAGTGAATGCTTCATTCCCATGGAAACACAAAAAGATGGAGCTAAATATAGTGCATGTAGAGCTGAATGGTGGTGAAGTAGACTATTATATCATTTTAATTATGTAGAGAATGTATGTTCCTGCTCTAATATTAGAGCCTTACTGATATGGATATTTTGGCTATTACCAATATATTGGGAGGCAGCTGCAGATAACTGATATAATGACAGAAAATCTTTGAGCTTTGTCCACCCCCAAGAATCGCAGAAAAAGGCGAGTGGAGCGGTTCTTGTTTATCTAGTGCAGCTGTTAGCAAATACAAACCGGATTCCAAAAAAGTTGGGACACTAAACAAATTGTGAATAAAAACTGACTGCAATGATGTGGAGGTGCCAACATCTAATATTTTATTCAGACTAGAACACAAATCACAGATCAAAAGTTTAAACTGAGAGAATGTATCATTTTAAGGGAAAAAGATGTTTCAAAATTTCATGGTGTCAAAAAATCCCCCAAAAGTTGGTACAAGTCCATTTTTACCACTGTGTGTCATCCCCCCTTCTTCTTACAACACTCAACAGACGTCTGGGGACAGAGGAGACCAGTTTCTCAAGTTTAGAAATAGGAATGTTCTCCCATTCATGTCTAATACAGGCCTCTAACTGTTCAATCATCTTGGGCCTTCTTTGTTGCACCTTCCTCTTTATGATGCACCAAATGTTCTCTATAGGTGAAAGATATGGACTGCAGGCTGGACATTTCAGTACCTGGATCCTTCTCCTACGTAGCCATGATGTTGTGATTGCTGCAGAATGTGGTCTGGCATTATCTTGTTGAAAAATGCAGGGTCTTCCCTGAAAGAGATGACGTCTAGATAGAATAGAATATAGAATATATCTTTATTGACCTTGACATTGCACCAGGGCACAAAGACAAAGTAATTGATTACGCACATCCGTCTTAGGATAGGGACAGCGCACGAAGTCGCAGCAGTATAAAACCGCGCCACCACAATCAACAGATATGGAAAAGGGAATAGACACAAACAGGTAGGAACGTGGTATTCAAAAAAAGAATCTATCACAATTTGCCAATAGACACTCCATGATAAAGTCCAAAAAAACTCTACCAGCTTAGCACATTTAGACAGGACAAGATGCATTTATGACGACAGGCGGGAGGTAAAAGTCTGTGAGTAACAGCTCCAGATAAGAACAGTTCGCAGGTCTCACAGCTCGGCTCCTTCTGAGAACGCACACACAGAGACCTCTGGGGGGGAGGGGAGGGCAGCGGGGCCCTTCAGCTTCCCAGCTCAGGAGAAGATTTGTAGACAGCCTTCAGTCCAAGGCCAGAGACCAGATTAGATTAGTTGCTTTATTTTTTCAGTCAGGCCACAGTGTTCTTTTACTGCAGTCTTTAAGTCCAGGTGCTGTTTCTGGGTCCAAATCGCCGAATCGAGAGAGGTTCCGAGCTAAAAGATCCTTCCATATGTGCCCTGTTTTAATCCGGACGGCTGTAAACGAGTTCCACACACCGCAGGTCCGCGGCAGCTACCGCTTCTCCCACCGTGTGGTTCAGCCCGCACAACAGCTGGGAAGGTCATAGCCCGGATCAAAGCACTTTCGCTGAGCGGAAGACTCGCCAGCACGCCGATTCGCTGCGGTCCTCCTCAGCCTTCAGTGGCAGGAACAGCCACCAGTATCCCAATAGTCCACAGAGATTCCACGTCCCCGACAGAAAGAGCGGACAGTTACATTAGCCTGCTCATCGAGTCCATAATGTAGCTCACCGCATGCGTGTCGAAAGGGCGCCCTGGCTCTCCCTGGCCAGTGCGCTTCGCGGAAATTTTTGTTATCGATAGTATCGATAGATGAAATAGCCCAGAAAACAGTCCACGCACATAAATCCATCCCAAATTGGTTCGAGCGAGCGCTGAAGAGTAACAGACGAGACAAATGCAGAAGCAGGGGGGGTGAAACCTGGGAGGTGTAGGAGCAAAATGAGATGCGACCTGCCCTGCCGAGAGCGGAAGTGGTTTGCACGGTTGATGATGATAACTTAGTAGATGGGAGCATATGTTGTTCTAGAACCTGAACATAGTTCTCTGCATTAATGGTGCCTTTCCAGACATGCAAGCTGCCCATGCCACAAGCGCTCATGCAACCCCATACCATCAGTGATGCAGGCTTCTGAACGGAGCGTTGATAACAACTTGTCCTCTCTGGTCCGGATGACATGGCGTCCCAGTGTTCCATAAAGAACTTCAAATCGTGACTCATCTGACACAGAACAGTCTTCCATTTTGCCACACTCCATTTTAAATGACCCCTGGCCCAGTGCAAACGTCTGAGCTTGTGGAGCTTGCTTAGAAATGGCTTCCTCTTTGCACTGTAGAGTTTCAGCTGCAACGGTGGATTGTGTTCACTGACAATGCTTTCTGGAAGTATTCCTGAGCCCATTCTGTTATTTCCTTGACAGTGGCATTCCTGTTTGAGGTGCAGTGATGTTTAAGGGCCCGGAGATCACGAGCATCCAGTAGAGTTTTACGGCCTTGACCCTTACGCACAGCGATTGTTCCAGATTCTCTGAATCTTTTGATGATGTTATGCACGGTTGATGATGATAACTTAAAAGTCTTTGCTATTTTACGCTGGGTAACACCATTCTGGTATTGCTGCACTATCTTTCTGCGCAACAATGGTGGAATTGTTGATCCTCTTACCATCTTGGCTTCTGAGAGACACTGACACTCTGAGAAGCTCTTTTTATACCCAATCATGTTGTCAATTGACCTAATTAGTGTTAATTGGTCTTCCAGCTGTTTGTTATATGCTCAATTTCCTTTTTCCAGCCACTTATTGCTACTTGTCCCAACTTTATTGGATTTGTTGACAATGTGAAATTTTGAATCAACATATTTTTCCTTTAAAATGTTACATTTACTCAGATTAAACTTTTGATCTGACATCTATGTTCTATTACGAATAAAATATTGACTTTTGCCATCTCCACATCATTGCATTCAGTTTTTATTCACAATTTGTTTAGTGTCCCAACTTTTTTGGAATCTGGTTTGTATTTAGCTAAGCTAATCAGATCCACTCTATTCGTATTCCCAAACCAGTGAACAAGTGGTGCACTGGTCATAAAAACAGTCTTCCTGATGTGCGTTCACATTTTCTATCCATCACTATTCAGTTTTTTCAGTTTATTCAGTTTAAAAGGTAAAAAAATTATTTGAACAAATGACTTTATTCACCATAAAGTTATCAAATGTGTTACAAAAATATAAAATTAAAGCCCTTCCCTGCATTGTTTAAACAGTCGATCACGTATGGTGAAGGTCTAATTAATCATTTTAATAATTTTTACCTGACTGTATGATTGTTTTGTTGTGTGTACAGCACTTCGGTCCTGTGGGGAACCATGTAAACAATAATAATCTTCAACCAACTTTTTCCAACAATCAGGTTAAACAATAATATTCTTCAACCAACAGTACAAAATGACTAACTCTTTCTAATTTTCTAACTAATACTAATACAGTACAAAATGACTAACACTTTCTAATTTTCTAACTAATACAATACACATTACGTTATTTCACATATATTTTTTTAACACATTTGTTTTGATCATTTTTTTAAATGTAAACATTGACTTGGCGTTTTTAACTACATTCTCCAAGCCATTCCATAATCTAATTCCCTGAATTGAAGTAGAACGTCCCTTCAAACTGGTTCTGAATTGTGGTTTTACAAACAAAGTTAAATCACATATTTAATTCTGATCCTTATTTACCAGACAAAATGGGAAACTGCCAGGTTTAACCAAAATGAATGCTTGACTTTGGACAGTCTAATGGTGAATCCAGACCGAACGCGTTTTCAACTGCAGGAGCGTCCGGTTTACATGCAAAGTCAATGGGGGACGCGCCTCCAAGCGTCTCTTGGCGTCGGGCGTCGCGTCACGTACGTGTTGAGCGTGCTGGAAAGCGTTTTTCGTGCACGTGAACCCGCGTCAGCCTTCAAACCACGCATTCACCATGCTGAAGATTTTCGCCGTTCAAACTCGTGAACGCGTGTCCGACCAATCAGGAGAGTCGGGTGGAGGAGAAAGGGGGAGTCCGCTATGTGACGCGGAAACGAGGGGACGGGGTATTGCGCAACTATGTGACGTATTGTTTGTGGGACACAGAAAAGACCCGCGAGGTCGTGTACTATGGAAGAGAAACTCATTGTAGCTGTGTGTTCGCGACAAGTCCTTCACGACCAGTCAAGTCTGCTCTACAGGGACAAAAATAAAAAGCTCCTTGCCTGGCGGAGTGCAGAG
>JBBPBX010066519.1:0-19644 GCA_038048925.1 Garcialebias charrua | reverse complement strand
TTATCTTGTCTTTATCCGAAAAGTCGTCAGCAAAACTAGCTGAATTCCAGTCACCTTGTTGAGTCCAAACACGGAGGTGCTGCTGACCTGCTGGCTTTCCATAGTACTCTGCCCAGCAGCTCTTCACATGCTTTTTTCCTGCTGTCCCCCACAGGATATTTTGATGCAAAGGCAACATGTCGTGTGTCGAAGTGCCGCTTTATATTTGAGCGTTTCATCGAGGCAATTTTATCATTGCATATCAGACACACTGCAGAACCTGCTCTCTCCACAAAAGCAAATTGCTCTGTCCATTCCGGCTGAAAAGTACGATAATCCTCGTCTTGTTTTCGTTTAGCCGCCATCTTCATCACACGGGTTTCTATAACTAGCTAAGCTAGCTGCTAGGAGGGATGTTTACTTCCTGATCACGTCTCCTCCCGTGTCCGTGAAGCATCATCCGATTGGCTCCAGTCAGCGCCCCGCGGACAGCTGTGATTGGCTCCAGTCAGCGCCAGTCACCCACGGACAGCTGTGATTGGCTCCAGCCACTCGCGGCCATGTTTTATATTTTTATCGGCTTTTTAAAAAAATTATTATATCGGCTTTTAAAAAAAATTATTATTAAAGATTTGTCTGAGAGCCATATGCAGCCATCAAAAGAGCCATATATGGCTCGCGAGCCATAGGTTCCCGACCCCTGTGCTAAGCTAAGGTTCTGCCAGGTTCTTCGGGTTTGTGCTAAGCTAATCAGATTTGGTTCGGATCGACTCGGATTGAATTCACATTAATCTGAAATCAGGAGAGTGGTTTTAAACAGTGTTATTTATTCATTTATTTTTCTCTGCCCTTTGTTGATTTTTAGTTATTTTTCAGGACTTCTTGTTTCAATGTTTTGAGAGCTAGCTTTCACTAGCGTTAGCTTAACAGGCCTGGGGCCCGTGTGCCAGAAGTGACTGCTTCGTTTGTAGATAATGATACATTTAACAAATGTTCTCATGTCGGTTCTGGAGGAGTGGTTCTGATCTGAAGAAAGCTCGAGTCTGTGCTTTTGAAAAACCATTAACTAGGCGCCCGTAGGCTGCACAGAGCTAATGCTAGTGGAGCTATATCTAGCTCACGTTAGCAGTCACAACATGGCTGCCGAGCATGGCCCCTCCGTGGACACTCTAAGCCACATGTGTCAAACTCAAGGCCCGCAGGCCAGATGTGGCCCTTGAGAGCTTAAAAGGTCTGATTGTCACATAATCAATAAGTCAAAAGGGTTTTATATTATAACAGTGTAAGAAGTAGACATATATTTCTACATCTGTGCAAATATATATATGTAAAAAAACAGTTATTTACCAATAAGGAGTAGTTGTGTTAGATTACTGTACATTTAGTTAAATTTAACTACATTTATACTGTCTTACAGCTACATCTGGCCCTTTGAGGGCAACCACTAAGCTGATGTGGCCCTCGGTGAAAATTAGTTTGACACCCCTGCAAGGTAAGCGCTAGAAAAAAGTTGTGTTGGCAGATTAATTTAAATAAAAACGGTCCAGTGGTTTAGTTATCATTAGTTCTAAAAACTCATAAATAATACATAAATTAAACAATATAACTAGGGTAGGTGAGTAATCTTTAAATTAATGAACAATTCTGCAAGTTTTTTTTTTTAAATCATGCAGCTGCAAGTTAATTACCGTATATTACAGCACAATAGCACAGTGGACATGTGTCATTATGTAGAAAATTTGATATCGCTCTTACCTGTCTAATCCTTTGATATAGGAGGGGATATATTTTTTGACAAGGCCAACATTTCTAAAAATCCTATTTTTTTCCCAGTGATCTAAGTAATATCCCAATTTTAGGAGATACTGAATTTAGGGTTTTCATTAGTTATCAGTTATAACCATCAACATTAAAAGAAATAAACATTTGAAATATATCAGTCCGTGTGTAATGAATTAATAAAATATACAAGTTTCACTGTTTGAATGGATTTACTGAAATAAAACTACAGTTTGAATGGATTTACTGAAATAAAACTACAGTTTGAATGGATTTACTGAAATAAAACTACAGTTTGAATGGATTTACTGAAATAAAACTATTAGAAAAGGACATTAAATAATAAAGTCAAACTGTTCTAAAGCATTTGATTCTGATAATCTCTTTCATTCTTTTTAGGATGAGCCAGAGCTGATGGAGATGCTGCTGTGGCACTTGTCCTCCTGCAGCAAGCCAGGAGTCCATGGACAGCTCACCCTCTCCCCAGTAAAAAGACGCCTCCCCGCTCCCTCCCTCCAGGTACAGTAATGAAATGTTATTTTTTATTTTTCTGAGTTGTGTCATGTTACACACAGTAACTTCATCTGTTAATCAATTTGTATCTGCTCATGTTCACAGCCTGCTGCTCCTCCTCCACCAGCTCCACCATCCCATCACTGACCTGCCCACCTTCACATACCACCACAGCATCGTCGGAAAGGTACAGCAAAGACATGTCAATGTTTTTTCGTTTATTTTTTGTTTTATGCTACATCTACTGTAATATCACCTCTCTCTCGACAGCCTCCAAAGCGTCACGCCCCCCTGGTCCATCCACACATGTGCACCACACAGGTAAGGAGAAGTTGTTGCTGTCTGTGTTTTCATTTCTGCAGATGTTGACGCACATGTTCATTTTTGTGTTGCTGTAATTTCTACACAGCTCACATCGTGGACTTTCTGTTTTGATCTTACTGCCGTAGATTTCCATGACACACACCAAGCTGTCCTGCATGAAGATGCCTGGATTTTTCAGACCCTGCACAGTGAGTGTCATGAAATAATTAACATTACATCTGTGTATTAGGTGAACAGCTCATCAAACATCCTAACATGCTTAAAGGGCCATTGACATGATTTTTTTTTTACTATTCATAAAATTGCTCAATATATATATATATATATATATATATATATATATATACATTTAAATACGTTCGTTTTTGAAAACAAAATGATAAATCACTTTAATTTTGCTTTAAAGGTGATTTTGAACTTCAAGCCGTGTTTAATCATGGGAAAACCGATTACACACGAACGCACCATCTGTGACGTAGTGAGAGGCAGAGGGCTCTGGTCTCTTTAATAGCGGACAATTTAAAACACAATGAATTTATCAATCTATGTGAAGATTTGAGCTATTTGTCTTCATTTTGGGAAGCAGAAAATAGTTTGGGTGATGGAACAAGAAACAACAGGATCTAATTTAGGTCTGATGCTGTATCAGACTGACCTTCATGTGGAGCTGCTCACACACGCGCACTGTGAGAAGCCCAGAGCTCTGCCCGGTTTAACGTCACAGATGGTGCGTTCGTGTGTAATCGGTTTTCCCATGATTAAACACGGCTTGAAGTTCAAAATCACCTTTAAAGCAAAATTAAAGTGATTTATCATTTTGTTTGCAAAAACGATATATTTTGAGCAATTTTATGAATAGTAAACTAATCATGTCAGCGGACCTTTAAGGACTTCCCCTTGTTCAAACCTTAAAGGTTCAGTATTTAACTTTTCTAACAATATATTTTTAACATATTTCTTCACTCTGTCACTACCTCCTGACATACTGATTTTAGACAAGTAATCTCTGAAAAAAACTATTGTCCCCTTGCTTCTCTAAAAGCATTTCTAAAAAGCCACAGTGACCCACCGTTAACCAGCCAATAAAAACAGATTTTGTAACCAGCCAATAAAAACAGAGCTTGAATTTGAATTTCAGCAGAGCTAGGGCAACAGAGCCATATATGGCTCTGAGGGGGAGGGACCAGAAACGTGTCTCTGTTCAAAATTTTCCTAAGTTCCAGCGTGTTCCAGAAATTACATACTAAACCTTTAAAGGTTCAGTATGCAGTTTCTGTAGAACTGCAGCACTTAGAAATATTTTCAACAGGCAAAGCATTCTGATCCCTCCCCCTCAGAGCCATATGTGGCTCTGCCCCCTTGTGGTCTGTTGAATTTCAAATTCAAGCTCTGTTTTTATTGGCTGATTCAAATTCAAGCTCTGTTTTTATTGGCTGGTTACAAACTCTGTTTTTATTGGCTGGAAAATGGCGGGTCACCTTTTCTTTTTAGAAATGCTTATTTACCACCTGGAGAAGCAAGGGGACAATATTTTTTTTTATTTTTTTTCAGAGATTACCTGGCTAACATCAGTCTGTCAGGAGGTAGTGACAGAGTGAAGAAATATGTTCATAAAAAAAGCTACATACATACATAAAATGGCGGAGCCGCCATTTTACATTCATTACTTCCGGTCTCGGTCGGCACTCGGCACTGTCGGCTTTTGGAGGACTGTTTCTCCCATAAGAGCATGCCTCATACGGATAAATTAACTGGAAACACTCCCTGAACTCTGTGAATGTCTCAGGACTGGAGCAGCAGCCGCGATCGCTTCGCCAAGCGCTCCTACAGCACCGCGCGAGACCAGCAGCTCATGGTATGAGCTAAGCTAACATGCTAAACCGGACCCCACCAGAGCTGTTGCTTCGACAGCCGGCTTTGTGCGATCAGAGGTCCCTGGAGCTCGCCTCGATGTCGGACTGGAAGCCGAAGACATCGGGGGACAACGAGCTAACTTGGAATAACAAAGCCGACAGCATTTTTGGAGATGCAGATAAACCGGACTGCCCGGAGATGTCTCAGGCATGGAGAAGCTGCGGACTGGATTAGCAACGAGCTAACATTAGCCTCGTAGCTGCACCCTCGTAGCTCTCCGACAGCCGGCTTTGTGCGATCAGAGGTTCCTGGAGCTCGCCTCGATGTCGGACTGGAAGCCGAAGACATCGGGGGACAACGAGCTAACTTGGAATAACAAAGCCGACAGCATTTTTGGAGATGCAGATAAACCGGACTGCCCGGAGCTGCGGATTCGGGGGAGCTAATGCTAACAGATGCAGCTGATGGCGGCGCAAGCAGACGGCTTTCGGTAAGTTATTAAAACTTTTTCTGTATGAAGTTAGGATACTAACAGTCCTTTCTGTCTGGACTAGACAGTTGCACTGCACTTTGACTGCACATAGAGCGCGCGGAGGGGGGGGCGAGAGACGACGTGTCTGTCGTGTGAAAACAAAAGGCAGAGAAAAGCACTGTTGTACCGAAAAAACTGTATAGGTATGTGTTTATAGATGAATGTGTGGTGTAATGTGCTAGCTAACTGCTTGTAAATAAAGTGTTGTGCATGTTTAAGGATCAGCATGTACGCTTGTTCAGTCTCATGTTGATAAACGGGTGTGCGCTGCAGCGCTAGCGTCTTTTTTCTATTTGCGAGCAAAGTTCCGGTTTTACGAGATAGCCACTGCGGGCCGTTCCGATGTACGAATTTTCAGTTTACGAGCAACTCATAAGTACGGAACTCGCTCGTAAGTCGGGGACCACCTGTACTTGTAGCTTTGGCACTATGTGCAGGTGCCAAGTCCTGTTGGAAAATTAAATCTGCAAGAATAACCTGGGCTCATAACACCTGAGCAGTGGCACAGACTGATCGACTCCATGCCACAACACATTGCTGCAGTAATCCTGACAAAAGGAATCTTAACTAAGTATTGATGCTGTACATGCTCATACTTTTCATGTTCATACTTTTTAGTTGGCCAACATTTCTAAAAATCCTATTTTTTTCCCAGTGGTCTAAATAATATCCCAATTTTCTGAGATACTGAATTTAGGGTTTTCATTAGTTAGCAGTTATAACCATCAACATTAAAAGAAATAAACATTTGAAATATTACCATACCACTTTATTTTTAGAGCATTTAAACAGACACAAGGCCAACCAAAGTGCTGTACAATAGAAACAAACTAGCAAAGCAGACAGGAAAACAAAAAATAAAAACATAATATAGATAGAAATAGCAACAGAAACTAACTAAAATGGTGAACAGTGTATATTACAGAGAGGATCAAAACAAATGACATAGTGTTAAAGGCGAGAGAATAGAAGTGGGTTTTTACGCGAGACTGCCTGACACTCAGTGGCAACTCATTCCACAGTCTTGGACCTGCAACTGAGAAGGCCCTGTCACCTCTGAGCTTCTTTCTCTTTGTGTTTTTTTTTTCAGTCTGGGACAGAGATAGCAGTTGACTTCTTCCGCTTCAGGGAAATTTGCCAGATCACCTGCAGCAAAGATGTCTGTGATGACTGAACTCTGAACTTTTCCAGGGACAGGTGGGACCAGGTCCAAGAAGAGCTTGTTGTGAGTAATGAGGAAAAATACAGCCACACTGCTGCTACTGTTGTTATTAAGATAATTTTCTCCACTGCTGGAGAAATTCACTGCAACTAGATCTGTGCTTTTAGCAGAAAATGTAGACAAGTTGGTCTTTTTGGACAAAAACTTAAAAACTTAAAAACTTGATTAGTTAGATTGTAAACATTTTGTTGCTGCTTATTGTTCTGGTTCTGACTGTTATTGTATTTATTAAGATTTTTATTATTGTTAGTATAGTTTATTTATTGTAAAGAATGCCATTTATTTAGATTAAAGATTAAATTAAGATTATATTACACATTAAACTGTATTCTGAATTTGACAGTAATTTATTAAGCGTTTGTCTTTGCTCAGGCTGGGCGCGTGCCCAAGAGTATAGCAGATCAGGGAGCTCCACCTCAGCTGCCTTTCTGGACTCACCTGCCCCTCCTCACTCACCTGTAGCAGCACCACCAGCGACTTCTGCATCACCTGACCCTCCAGCATCACCAGCACCTTCTGCATCACCTGCCCCTCCATAAAGGTAACATTTTTATTTTTATTTTTTATATAACTCGGCTGCCTCTCCTGACTCACATGTCCCTCTTCACTCACCAGCACCTTCTGCATCACCTGCCCCTCCATAAAGGTAAGGACTTTTTTATTTTCTTTTTTATTTTATTTCTTTTTTTATATATAACTCGGCTGCCTCTCCTGACTCACATGTCCCTCTTCACTCACCAGCACCTTCTGCATCACCTGCCCCTCCAGCATCACCAGCACCTTCTGCATCACCTGCCCCTCCATAAAGGTAACATTTTTATTTTTATTTTTTATATAACTCGGCTGCCTCTCCTGACTCACATGTCCCTCTTCACTCACCAGCACCTTCTGCATCACCTGCCCCTCCATAAAGGTAAGGACTTTTTTATTTTCTTTTTTATTTTATTTCTTTTTTTATATATAACTCGGCTGCCTCTCCTGACTCACATGTCCCTCTTCACTCACCAGCACCTTCTGCATCACCTGCCCCTCCATAAAGGTAAGGACTTTTTTATTTTCTTTTTTATTTTATTTCTTTTTTTATATATAACTCGGCTGCCTCTCCTGACTCACCTGTCTCTCTTCACTCACCAGCACCTTCTGCATCACCAGTACCCTCCACCTCAGCTGCCTTTCTGGACTCACCTGCCCCTCCTCACTCACCTGCACCAGCATCAACATCACCTTCTGCATCACTTGCCCCTCCACCTCAGCTGCCATTTTGGACTCACCTGCCCCTCCTCACTCACCTGCACCAGCATCAACATCACCTTCTGCATCACTTGCCCCTCCACCTCAGCTGCCATTTTGGACTCACCTGCCCCTCCTCACTCACCTGCACCAGCATCAACATCACCTTCTGCATCACTTGCCCCTTCACCTCAGCTGCCATTTTGGACTCACCTGCCCCTCCTCACTCACCTGCACCAGCATCAACATCACCTTCTGCATCACTTGCCCCTCCACCTCAGCTGCCATTTTGGACTCACCTGCCCTTCCTCACTCACTTGCCCCTCCTCACTCACCTGCAACTTCTGCAAGTCCCTCCCAATAAGCCTTTCTCCCTCCCCTGCAACACCCCTTCCATAAAAGTAAGGACATTTTCTTCTCTTTTTTTAGAATACAGTGTACAGTAAACTGGAAATTGTGTTAAAAATATGGACATTATAGATGGTCTATTAAATTTATAAAACAAAGTTCTTAATTAATTGGAGCCTTTTAAGTGCATATATATATATATATATATATATATATATATATATATATATATATATATATATATATATATACAGTATATATACATATATATATATATATATATATACATATATACATATATATACATACATATATGTATGTATGTATATACATATGGTATTTCTGTTTTTATTTGTCAGTTTCGGTCCTCCAGTAAATGTCAACACTTCTGCTTGTCTTGGACAAATGTTTTCTTTTACACTTGATTTAAGGCTGGTCTCATCTGTATTTGATAGAGAAAGATAAAAATTAATATTTCATATTTGAAATGGAAGCATATTTGGTGTAATTATTTTTAGGAAAATGGTGAACTTGGCATTCTTAGTGGAGACAGGGAACAATATTTGGAAATGTTAGTTTACTTAAATTGCTTTTTTAAGTTCAATTGCTGCCTTAAAATCTTGAGTTAAATGAATTCAAAAAGGGAATTGGTATGTCAGTTTAACTTTAACATGAGAGTTGAAAGTATATATCGTGTATACAGTAATTGTTTGTTACTTTAACAAATGAAAACAAGTTTTTATGAATGGATAGTGTAACTTTGCAAGTTGTTTAAACTCAGAGTATGAAGTTCATACAACAAGTACCGGTAAACATTAATTAAACAGGGGTATAACTTAGTTATTTGAGTTCAAATAGAATATGATTGTAATTTTACTTGACAAGAGTACCAGTACTCAATTTTTGGAGAATGAATAATGTTCTATAGTTAGTCATTTCAACTTATGGTATCATATTTAAACAATGACATCATAAATTGGGCTACTTTTCTAGCTTGCCATCCTAAGTTGGAAAAAAAACATTTGAAGTTGCGTTAACTTGTTTTTAAGGCAGCTTTTGAACTCAAGGTTTTAAGTTTAACCACCCTATTTATTTTAACAGTGTAGTCATTTCAAGTTTGTTCTACTTGATGTATTTAAACATTATCAGCTGCTTGAGATTTTTTGTAAGTTTTGTTTCATGTGCTTTGATTAATACAAAGTCAACATTTCTGAGTACCGTACATGTATTCTGTACTTGGATCAAGGGCAACAAACTAATAAAAATTGATTTTTGTTACCTTTAAAAATGTCTCATCTTGTACTTAAATTTTTGAGTTCTGTTAACTAACTTTCCTGGGTTAAAAAGTGAAAACTTTAAAGTCTTGATAAATGAAAAAAAGGGGCTTCGTTTTGTCCTGGTATAGAGTAGGGAGAACAGTACAGCATAGTTTGTGGATAACAGACGAGATGAAGTACCTAGAGAACCCATGCATGTACACGGAGAACATGCAAACACATGCAGAAAGACATCTGGCTGGGATTTTAACACCTGCAACAGTACTACCAACTGCGCCATTGTGCAGCCTCAAAACTGTAAATATACTCAGAACCCAATTTTAGGTCTTTTGCAGCTTCACAATAAATTATTTTCATGTGTTCAATGTTAAACTGGTTAGATGTATGGAGTCTTTTTGGAGCTGGTATACAAGTTTTTAGCTACTTCTCTCAATTCATGATAAATAAAGGTTCTGGACCAAATTAGTCCACCTCCGATATGAGTAACATAAACGGATGTGGGCCGGATGAAGCATTCCATGAACGGGTCCAAAACGGATCCGGGCCGGATGAAACATTCCATGAACGGGTCCAAAACGGATCCGGGCCGGATGTACCCAAAAACCCTCTTTAATGAGCGGATCCGGATAGGGTCCGGACCATATCCGATCTGGATCTGTGATCCGGATCCGAATCGGATCCGATCCGCTGTGCAAGTGGACTCCGATCCGGATCCGTTTTAAGCATCCGTTTCGGATCCTACGGTAGATCCGGAACGGATCCGGTCCGGAATCCGTTTGCTATCAGGGATGGTGTTAATTTAGTTGATTTATTTTAAATAAATGATAGTGTCTCTTTGACATATCAAACTAAGTTAACGTCTTTGTCACTTAATGGCTTTGTGTATTTATCCATCATAAAGATCACAGAAATATTGGGTAAACTGAAAAAGAACAGAATCCGTGAATTTACTATTCAATCTGAATAAGTAAATTAATTAAGGTAAAGAGGTCAGTATTAATATTGACCTCCTCATTAACCCCTTACATCTGGTGGCCTCGTACGTGGTTCTGAAAGTTTATTGATATCTGTGATCTCTCATGAACTGTAACGTCATGTTTGCATATTGGGATCCAAGTTTTAGACTCTAACAGATTAATTATTTTGGCTGGAAAAGTGTTCAGAACGATTGCAGGACTGCAGTTAATGACATTTGAAGCTGAAATTGTTATTTGTTCAACTTTTGAAACGCTATAAGTAGTTTGGTGGGGATCTGTCTCGCTGTGTGGGAAGTGTCTGGTGGTTCTGATAAGGACCCGGTCCAGATTACGTTGCACAAGCTGAGGCAATCTCACTGCAAAATGACCGCCGAGTCAAATTGCCTGAAAAGCTAATTTAACATCTACAAGATTGCTGTGCTGGTATTTTACATGTTGGAGCAGGTCATAGAAGCATATTACTGTTAGAACGGTGTCGGATAGTGGTTCTGAAACCCGAGTTCTGCTCCTTTAAAGTGGACGGAACCGACCTGAACGCGGCTCCGAGGGAGTCCGTGTCGTGTTACAGTTGACGTGCTGGTTACTGAGCGTAGCTTAGTCGTGCCTGTTTTAAATGTGATTGCCACGTTTCAGAGTTTTGGGGAGTTAATTCGAAGCGTTTGAGTTGGTTACGAGTCTATAAAGTTGTGTTCTGTTGTGCTAAGCTAACGTTAAAGAGCTACGTGTCCTAGTACACGTTTGTTTATGAGCTGTGATTGGATGAAACGAGAGCTGTGAGCTGTCAATCACTCGTAGCGAGCGCTGATTCGCTGTAGTGGGAACGCACGCCGTTGCGACCAACCCACTTTGTCGTCATTTCCGGTACTGCATTGGGCGAAGGTAAGAAAACTTCATTTACCATGAACGCTTGGAATGAACTACAACCGCTGTGATTGATTGGTTGACGTCACGTATCTGTGTAGCGAGCTCCGCCTCGCTCAGCACAGCAGAGCTGGTGACGCGCTGCGTCGACCCGCCTATTTGTGTCGTCATTTCCTGATGCACTTTGAGTGACAAGCAGACCCAGTTCACACACACACGGTGAAAAGTGGTTTCACTAGAGTTTAAAAACTCATTTAAAGCCATCTAAACTGTCTAACAACATATATTTGTCTCTGACAAGACCGCAGTTCGAGCGTTTATCACGAACACACTAGAAACTAACTCTAAAAGGTAGTTTTAGTTTAAATACTGAATGAAAAATTTAGTCTCCTCGTGATAACAAACATTAAGACTCGAAGCTGCCCCCTGTTGGTTAAAAGACGTTGACAGATGAGTTTTCTCAAAAACATCATAAAAAGTCAGCATTTTATGGTGAAATTACCAGCTTTTAAAATTGTTCTGTACGCAAACAAAAACTCCTGTTTATTCTAAATACAAATTTTAGTATAACAGAGGTACAGACACACAATTTGTGCTCATTTTAAATACTGAAGAGATTTAAAATAACACTCAAAAAGCATTTTTTATTTGATTTTCAAATTAAATAAAAAAAAAAAATGATGGAGAACAGAGAATTTCCACATTAAGCTCTTCGCATCTCTGAATTTTAAACAGAATTGGTGTGCACAACTGCACACTTTTAGTTAAAAATCGCATTTTTAACGTTTTTCTGTGTAAAATTAATGACTCCAGTTTATTTTAAATGAAAAGCTTAAAATAACAAACGAAAGTACATTTTTCACTCCTGATAACTGTCAAATGCAGTACGAAATCAGTTTCACTGAGACTGCGAGACATCTTTTTAAAGGCATGCTCAAGCAGCATCCTGTCACATTTTAGTGAAGTCATTGCATTTAAGTCAGCCCTCTTTTATAAGCATTTGAGTAAGAAAAAACGGAAATCAGGCTGCTTGGGTTAGTTAGTAACTGTTGTTTGAACGTACAGGTAGTCCCCGACTTACGAGCGAGTTCCGTCACTAGGGGGCGCTCGTAAGTCAAAAATTCGTAAGTAGGAACACATAGTAAAAAAAAAATTTTTTTTTTTTTTTTTTTTTTTTTTTTTTTTTTTTAATAAATGAATACATGTACAGTACTGGACAGTCACCAAGCACTTAGCCTATCCTAACACAGTTTTTAAAGATGAAGGAATAAGTTGAATTGTCTCCCTTTCACATAAAGGGAGCAAGCTCCCTATGGAGCCTGCAGGGAGGAGGGAGACAATTCAACTGATTCCTTCATCTTTAAAAACTGTGTTAGGATAGGCTAAGTGCTTGGTGACTGTACAGTACTGTACATTTATCTATTTATTAAAAATATACAGTATATACAGTATTTTTATTTTTTATTGTTTTTTATTTATTAATAGATAAATGTACAGTACTGTACAGTCACCAAGCACTTAGCCTATCCTAACACAGTTTTTAAAGATGAAGGAATCAGTTGAATTGTCTCCCTCCTCCCTGCAGGCTCCATAGGGAGCTTGCTCCCTTTATGTGAAAGGGAGACAATTCAACTTATTCCTTCATCTTTAAAAACTGTGTTAGGATAGACTAAGTGCTTGGTGACTGTCCAGTACTGTACATGTATTCATTTATAAAAAAAAAAAAAAAAAAAAAGTAAAAAAAAAAAAAAAATTTTTTTTTTTTTTTTTTTTTAATGAGATGCATGCTCGTAAGTCCGGGACCTCGTAAGTCAGAGCGCTCGTAAGTCGGGGACTACCTGTACGTTCTATTTTAAAGTTAACACTGCAAGAGTGCATTTAACTTTTACAAAGTTCATTGAGGGTAAAAACCTGAAATAAGGTACCTATGAATACTTATTACACAGTGAAACGCGTAAACCTCAGCTGATTAGTTTATTTGACTCAGTGCTACATTAAAAGTGAATATTTATTTGCAAACACTAACATGAGAACAATCTTTTGATTTTTTCACACAAAATCAAAAACTAAAAGATGGGAGATAACAATTATGATCAAGCTTTACAGCTGCTCACAGCAAAGCTTGAATCGTTAAGGCTTAGTAACATTCGCAGAAGAGAAACTTTTCAACAAGAAAAACTTAAGTTAAAACGTGAGATCAAACGAATTCAAAACAAAAAGATGGGAGATAACGATTGTGATGAAGCTTTACAGCTGCTCACTGAAATACTTGAATTGTTAAGGCAAGATAACATTCGCAGAAGAGAAAATTTTCAACAAGAACAACTTGAGTTAAAAAGTGAGATTGAGCAATTAAAAATAAAACGGCGTGCTATAAATGGTTTTGATGTTCGTCAACTCCCTGACCCGATCTGGTTAAAAACAAAACCAGAGCGTGAACTACATTACCAAGACAAGGTCAAATCCCACTCGCTGGAGCTGGAAGGGACAAGTTCATCAACTCCCTCTCCTAAAAAAGGCGAGAAGAAACATGTTTTTCGAACTAAAAAACCACGACATGAAGGTGTCCGCTGGAACAATGACCCGAAGTGGTTAAGAGACCCAATATGGTTGAGAAGGACGAGCACACGCCCTGTCCCTGCACCTCGGACAAAGCTGCCCGAGATAAGCAAAAAACCACAAACGGTGGATGTCCGCTCTTTAAGTGACCCTCCGCGGTCTACACCGAGCAAAGGCCCTGCCCCTGCACTGCGGACTGGACAGTCCGGGAGTAGCAAAAGGTCACAAAAGTTCCAGGAAAGAGGCAACATACCTCTAAGCTCTGAGGAGATAGTGGACATAAGTTGGTTGTTTGAAAACTTGAATGATACAGAGGATGACCGAACTGGTACATTGAGTGACCTTGTCTTTGATAACTCAGAGCACATGGATAACTCAGAGCACACAGTTAGTGACAACAATAGCAAACGACAAAAAGAAAAACGTCTCAAAAAAGGCCTTGAGCTACAACATCAGTTTAAACAATCAGTGATGAAACAGTGCGCTGTAACTGCTGTTGAGGCTCACATGCAAAACAAAACACCCTCTGAGGTGTGCCCAGGTCAAAAGGTCGTATCACAGTCGCTAAAAGTAGGCGAGGTTCACTCTCCTATAGACAGCGAGAATAAACACCGTCGTCTCAAAGGTCCTCTGACCTCAGAAGAGGCAGAGAACATGCGTCGGTTGTTAAAAGAGTGGGATGATACTAGCGAGAATGAACACTATCGTCTCAAAGGCCTTCTGACCTCAGAAGTGGTGGAGAACACGCGTCGGTTGTTAAAAGAGTTGGATAATACTAGCAAGAATGAACAAGATTTTCAAACTGACATACACCGAAATGTTGGTACCAGTTGGAACAGTGACTCAAAATGGTTTAAAGGGAGCCCCGCCCCTGAAGCACCTCAGATTGAAAAATCTGAGACAAGCAACGAACCACAAAAGGTAGGTGTTCACTCTCTAAGAGACCCACAACGGTTCAGATCGAACCAGATGGGTGAAAACCAAGGTCCATCGGTGGGTGGACTTCAAAAGAAATTGAAGGATGAGGACCTATACTCATGTAACTATGCGTCGTCCCAACAGCCACCCCCGAGCCTTGGAACTGCACCTCCCGCGCCTCGAACAGAACAGTTCGAGACAGGCAAAGAGTCACGAATGTCCCGGAATAATGGCCCAACACCTCTATGCTCGGAAGAGACAGAGGAAGTAAGTAGTTTGTCAGTAGATTTGAATGTTACTGTGCTTGACCAACCTGATACAATGAGTGGCGTTATCATTGATAATGACACTATCAACATTGACCAACCTGGAGCGATGTGTAGCACTGTCTTTCACAAAGACTCAGAGCACACAAATAACTCAGCGCACACTACTACCAACATTGCCATGGATGTTGACAGCAAACCAATTGCTGACACACAACAACATCCTGAAGGTCATGATGCTGACAGCCAACAAGATGCTGACAGTAAACAAGATTACACAGACAGAGTCACACGTGAACAGAAACGTGGGCCAAGACCTGTGAGGTTTCTGTGTAACTTTATACAAAGGGGGGTGGCTAAGAAAGCTTACCTGCCTATCACACTGGAAGGTGTCCTTGAGCGTGAAGCCCTCCTGGATGGCAGTTCTGATATAACTATTATGTCGGCCAAGCTGTTCGAGGAGCTGAGGACCGCCGCTAACGGTGTTGACATGCAAATACCCTTTGAGAAATGTGCTATTGAGCTACAGGGTCTCGCAGAGACGAGAACAACCCTAACAGCTATGGCTATGGTTCACATGCAGATTGGCGAAATGACACTACGCCACCCGGTGTACGTGTCTAAACTTGACTCATTCCCATTTTTGGTTGGCCAAGATTTTATAAACCGCTTCAACGCGATTATAGATTATGGTCGACGGAAAATGTGGAGCACAGTGAGAAAACCCCTGCCAATAAAAGTGCTTCCTAGTTGCGATACAGACTGCCTAACCGCAGGTACCGCAGAGGACACAAGGGACTGCTCATCCGAGGACGAGAGCCCGGTAAGTGAACCTTCAACTACAGGTGAGACAGAAGAGACCCAAAAGTTGGACCAAACTCCGGCCCAACAAGAGAACCTCCTCTGTGAGCTGACACATTCAGCACTCCCTGACCACTGCCTACCACAGGTAGTGAAAGGTGTTGAGATCCAAGGATCCCACACCGAAGACGCTGTACTGTCCTCTGGGACAGGTAATTCGGCAATCAACCAAGCTTTCAATGAAACCTTGGTTCAAGGGCATCTGAGTCCAGAAAATGACAGTCATCCAAACGCTGACAGTCACTTGGACATCATTGTTGCAGATTACGAGGACCCCTCATCAGACATGAAGGGGGCAAACTCACATTACCTACCACAGGTAGAGAAAGGTGTGGAGATCCAAGGACCCCACACCGAGGTTGCTGTACTGTCCCCTGGGACAGGTAAATCGGCTATCAGCCAAGCTTTCGATGAAACCTTGGTTCAGGGACATTTGTGTCTAGAACTAATCAGAAATGACATAGTTTTTACAGACTCAAAGAGCCCCTCTTCAGTCAAGAAGTGGGAAGACACACACAACGACAGTGACCCGTCGCAGTCTGTACAATCAGACACACCTGCGACTGCGCCGACAGTTGTGACACACCTGAATTACACGGAAAGAGGTAAACGTAAGAAGATACGTTGGCCAAAACCTAAACGATTCCTGTGTACCGTCTTCTCTCAGCTGCGCGAACAGCTTAAACTAAACGGTGGCATCCTAACTTGTGCCCATGGACGGACGTCCTCACCTGTGATCGTGGTCCCCCATGACCAAAGGGGGGTGATGTTAGGCCATGCCAAAGACAAAGATTTGAATGTACACCTCAGAAACACTTTTGCTTTCGCCCAGAAAAACCTGGAAAGATCCGCTGAAGGACGTAAGGCGTACTACGACCAGAAGGCCTCTCACAATGAACTCCAAGTGGGAGACAGAGTCTGGTACTATACGTTCGCCCCAGCAACCGGGAAAGGAGGGTCCGAGACCGGAACTCTCGCCCGCAAACTAATGCCCAGGTGGACTGGACCTCATCTGATAACAGACAAAGTGTCCTCAGTCGTCTACGAAATCAAAATCAGCAAAGGCCGCAAAGAGCCAATTGCTAAATGGGTACATCGAAATCAGATCAAACCTTACAAGGCGTTCAATGACTCCACAAAAGACAAAGATCTCACAAACTCACCGACTTCATGGGATAATAAGGTCGTACAAACACAAGTTAGTAAATAAACTAATCAGGTTTAAACTACCATATTTCCCACCCTATAAGTCGCATTGTCTAACTTGAACTTAGAAACGCTAAGTCTAAAACCCACAACAAAAAACTAACCTTAACAACCGTTTAAATCCACGAGATTTAATTTGACCTCGGTCATAAAGTTGAGACCTGTTTTGCTTGTGTGTTGCACTTTGGAATCTGACGACAAGAGTGTGTCGAAGCAGTGAAACGTTGTTTCCTTGTTGTTTAGTCATTACTGTTGTCATTAGTTGAGATACTGTTTGGTTCTGAACACTCCCAGCCAAAAAGGTTTTGTATTAACATTGGTTAATGAATGATATGGATTTAACTATGCCAACATGCAGTTCGTTTGTTAAATCTCAATCGTCGAAGAGTCGATGTAGTTTAAAGCTACTCGAGGTACCATAAACTACACTGGTCTCACAATTTCTAAATTGAACCGATTCGATCGTTTCTATTTTAGATTACCTATTCATTTTGATGAGTCTCGCCATAGACTTCAAAATTTATTAGGAATACCAAATCCTACGTCGTTCGTCTAAAAGACAACAGACATTTAGATCAAACTATATTTCATTTTTATTTTAGTTTAACCTAAACTAAGTAATGAATGGAGGAATAGTTTGGAATTAGAGGCCTTCGTTACAGAAGCCCTCCAAAATTTTATAGGTACAAATCCCTATATCTAAATTTACAGAATTGATCCACCCCTTAATTGGTAATTGTAGCTGATCTAAACCATGATAGCTTACATACCAGGTGCATATAGGTAAGGCTTAATGTAAAATCCCAATCATAAGCCCACCTTAAAAAACCACATAATTGCATGACACATAGAACCAGAGTGGCACTGACTGGAAACCAACCAGCCAACAACCTTCGATGTGGGGACCTGCAGCTCCAACGCTTGGTCTTCAACCTTCATCCAAGGGTCGCCTCCTCTGCGTCAATCGAGGGATCCCCTCTACATGCTGATTATGAAAACAATTGTTGCTGATCAATCAACAAAACTAATCGTTGTGGAATTACTGCTGTGGAATTACCGCTGTGGATTATAAGACTTTGCTTTCCAAGGGATGACAGACTTTGTTTTCCAAGAGTTAACAGACTTTGTTTTCCAAAGGATTAAAAGCTTTTCGTAATGGGATTACCTCCGAACAGTATGAAATTTCCAAAAACTTTATGGGATTATAATTTTTGATTTTTCTTTTCCACTTACTGGATTACTTCAAGATCAAAGACAGTTCAAGGTTTCCTTTCGTGTTGGACCCCATCCCCAAGGACTGGCGATGGCTTCCAAAAGGGGGGAGATGTAGTGGGCATGACCTTGTCCACTTTTAAGACACCTGTGTACTTTTGAACTGTCCAGTGATGACCTTTACTGACCTCTCAGTAAAGCAAGACATTTACTACAAAATCATTCATTAAGCTGTAATCTGATAAATATAGTCACCAAAAGAGACTATTTCTATCTTTGATTTTAGGCTGATGTGATCAAAAGAATAACTTTTGTCATTTTCATGATGTGTGCTTTTAAGCTGTGTCATTCTGTAAGAGTTAAACTGTGTTCACTGCTGTGTTTAAAGGTGAAGCCTTCGGGTCACAGAGACCGGACGGTTTTGTTTAGAAACTCAGAGACAGTCTCATGAGCAGGGCTCCAGCTTTATCTATCTTTTTCCTAAACATTTCTCTCTGCTGCTGCTTGTAACCTTGGTCCTGATAAGACAAGTGAACTCCTCGACTGGTCCTTCCTTAAGTACTAGTCCTAAGTTTTGCTGTCACACTTGAGAGTCGGCAAGAGTCCGAGAGAGTTTCTGGGAGCTTCGAAAGATGATGTGAACTTCCAAAGAGCTGAATGACCAACAGTCACGCGCTAAGGACTCGTCATCCAGCTGGGACTGATAACATGTTGTTATGGGTCCACTCCGAGCGTAAGCTCAAAAACTTTGTTATTCCTTCCTGGAATAAATTATCTTGAGCCAAGAAGCCACGACTGTCACGACTTCTGCCGACGAAAGCGAGTATCACCGACACCGACAAGGTAAACACGCGTGGAGTCCAGCTTGGACTTGCGGGACCGACGACTCGTCAGTCTAAAGTTGACCACAGCTCTTTACCAGAACCAAGGCGGACGTCTTAAGGTAAAGGAGCAGCTGTTTGCTTGCTGGAGGTGTGATGATATCTTAGCTGGACGCGTACGGAAGAGTGTCATCTGGTTTCATAAATGCAAGATAAACTTCCTCTCTTAACCTCCCAATTCTTCTTAAATCTTTCCTCCTACTCTTTCCCCTCTCAATCTAAGCTGGAAACTATTTTAAGTTTAAAGAGCCCTCAGACTAAATATGTTTACATCCAATATTGATGTCTGTTGTGTTAAATTTAACACTAGCAAACCCATGGGAAAAAAAAAACACTAGAACTGCCATGAGTTTGTCAAAATGACAATTCTTCCATTAGGTGTCTTGAGCCTGGGGGTGGATATCTTTGTTTGTGGGTAAACATCCCCTCCTGAGAATCTTCTCCCAGCATATCTTCTCAAACAAAGGATCCCCCTCACACAAAGAACATTCATTTACATACATCCCCCACAAATTAACCACACATTCCAACAGCATTTCCAACTTGCTTCTACAGAGAGAGAGAGTTGCTTTCACCAGAGACTTATTGCTCTGTAGGTGGGGGGGGGTTCTTACAAGCTTTGATCAAAAATAATGTTACACTGAATTTTATTTTTTTATTTTTTTTCATTCAACCTTTATTTAGTCAGGTAAATCTTATTGAGCCTCGAGGCCAATGAAACACATACATTAAACAATAAACAATAGAAAAGTAGCAAAAACATCCATCCATCCATCCATCCATCCATCCATCTTCTTCCGCTTATCCGGGGTCGGGTCGCGGGGGTAGCAGCCTAAGTAGGGAGG
>JBBPBX010066518.1:0-12355 GCA_038048925.1 Garcialebias charrua | reverse complement strand
ATTGTTTTTTTTCCTTAGTTTGTTTTCCACGTGAAGAATAACCTACTCATGAGCTGCTGTGCCAAGTTACACATGTGTTTTCTTTCTTCTTCCCATCATCCCTGGATATCTAGTAAAGCTCAGATATCCTGGTTATTCGCCAGCCTTAAACGCTGCATTACTAATGTAAACTTGGAGTGGTAAGAAAGTGAAAACTCACATTCACAGGCGGCTGATCCAAGCGCTCGTGTTGCCTGACGTGTCCACAGCAGTTGATTTGTGCACATCTGTATGTGCAGACTATTTCTACCCGTGCAGTTTGAAACGTGTACGTTTGAAAAACAGTATATGCATTTATGAACCTTGTGGACCTTATTGTACACATAACTCTTGTGCGCTCGTGTGATTAATTTTGAGACTAATTCATCTCCATAATGAACACTTTCCATGTTAACTAGGCATCACAACTTGAGCCTAATAGACCATTAGTGACTGTCAAATGTGCACACTAGTCGACAAGTGCAATCTAAACATTTATCTATTTGATTATTAAATGGTCACTAGTTGATCCGTTTCTACATTGAGTCTTTAAAAAATATCAAATAGTCGACTAGCGCGCCTAAAATTCATGACTAAGGCCAAACTTATCATATTATGTCACAGTAGTCAATGTGCACACTTGGCAGTCACTACATACAGTTGGGTCAATTTACATACAGTTGCGTGTCTTCTGTCAGAGACCTCAAGGGAACCCCCTACTGTTAAGGTGTGATCTGTCAATTTACATGTATGTGTTACCTCAGCCTGCAATTTACATATGATGGTGCGTGATTCTGAAGGGCCAGGCAGAGCTGTGCGTTTTGACGAGTGCCGCGCCACGCCGTGTGAGCGCCGCAGCACAAGCCTTTGAACGCGGGCGTGAACGCGCCAAGCTCAAATTTCACGACCGCTCACGCGAGCGCGTTATCTCACAATAAACTGCCCGGTGGCGGACTGTTTTGTATGAGACACAAATGTATTAAATATCCCTTCTTCATCGCTGAACTTGGCTTTTCTTTTGTTTTTTTGCCAAAAGTCAAGTGATCGCTTGAAGCGGTCACCATTCACTTCCTCCTCCGATGAGGAGGAATGAATGAACTTGTCACGAGTGAACTAAAGTCATGTCCAACGTGGATGCGCAGGTTCTAAACATTTCCTGGTGTGCTGGTCTGCTGTGTGGGCTGAAGGACCAGCGCTCCCTGTTTTAATTCTAATTTTTAGGACTTTTTATTAACATATAAACACAGAACAAAGCTGCGCAGCCCTCTGCCTTTCCCGACCTGTCAATCAAATCAGTAGGCGTGTCAGCAAATGACCAATCAGCGACCTCAATTTGTCCCGTAGCTAAACGCTCCGCCCTGCTTCTGCTCAAATGACATCAAGTATTTGGAGCGAAAACGTTGCTGCTTCACGATGAGCTCTGCTGTGAACTGCACACGTGCGTGGCGCGGCGCTCGTACAGACGCACAGCTCTGCTTTGCCCTTGAAGACTGTTATAACTCCACACGCTCACGGTTTGTTTCAGTGAATTGAAAAAGCCCTCTGGATAGAGGTCAAAACGTCTTCTGCAACAAATAAAGTCCAGTTGATCTTGTATTGAACGCTTTTTTGATGTTATCATGTCCTGGACGACTGAGAATCTTCACAAGCACATTTGGCAGTCACTAGTTGAATACAGTAGTAGCATGAGTTGTGTTGACTAGTTAACACATAAAGGTTTTTGTGTTTATGAGTTAGTTTTTATAGCACAGTCATAGATGGGTTTGGTCTAGTCAGTGGTTCACAAATTTATTAAAAACTTCAACTAGCTGGAACATTCAAGAGTTAATATTTGGTTAACAATGAGATAATTTATTGGACTAGTGCAACCAAAGGTGCAACTACTGGTGTGTAGCTGCAGACTAGTAGGCAAAAATTATGCCTGATGTCAAGAATATTAAAACAAATGCACAAACAGCATACTTATAGGTAATCTAATATTGGAGATGTAATATTGGGTAAATCTAAATAAAAGTGATTTATTTAGTGAAGGGAGGCCACAAAGTCTAACCAAAACTCCTCACACCAGCAGCATCAAGTGGCACCAACTGACATGAAATGCTCCCAAGTGTATTTGATATTTCAACTCTTACACCATCAGGTACCATTTTTTCCACAGTGTCAAAGATTAAGCAAAAAATAATTTGTTCAGATCTTTCCGTTATCTCTTCAAAATCTTCTAATCTAATAAAGATGCAAGTAAAGATTAGTTTCAGTACAGATCTTAAGGCAAATATTATAGAAAATCACATTTAGTCAAAGCAATATTGCTAAAATAGTTAAATGTCTTAAGAAGAATGTTTATGAAGGAAACGTCCCAGAAGTATTGGCTGTTAGTCTCAATACTGACCATTTACCTTAGCACAGATTTACATTTCCTCTATAAAGAAACAACACATCAATAATCAGATGTTTTTATGTTTACCACTGTTGTTTATGTATTGTTTTAATTTGTCCGAGTATATTTTAAAAATCAACCTGATAAACATCCACAGATAAAGATAAGAAAGTTCTTGTCTGGTGCTTAAAACTGAGGAAAACCATCAGTAATAGTTCCCCCGAAGGAAATAATGACAGTGTCTTTGTAATGTTAGCAAAATATCTTATGTAACTGATTTCAATAAAACTCTCACAGGATGCACATCTCAAAGTTATTAACTTTTGGAGTCAAACCAATTCAAGACGGTTGCCACATTTAATTATTTATTTATTTATTTTTCTTCTTTCGGCTGCTCCTTCTTCAGGTCGCCACAGTGAACCAAGTCGCACGAAGACTTGAAGATTGTTTCTACACTGGATGTCCTTCCTGACACAACCACAGACCACCGAGCTACCACAGCCCTCTGTGTGGAGCAGAGAGCTGCATCAAGGGCACCCAGGGGAGCAGATGGTGAGTGTTAAGGGCCTTGCTCAAGGGCACAGAGTGAGACAGATGAGGGTAGAGACAGGTGTGGGCGTTTCACCTTTCCCACCCACATTTTGATGCTGTTGGTTCGGGGAGTCAAACCAGCGACTGTCCGATCACAGGCCCACCTTCTCTAACCTCTGCACCACCACTCCCCCACGTCTAATGTTAGAAATCATAAAAATGGCTACATTTCTGTCAAATATACAGAAGCAGAGATAAAATTAGCCGTAGCTAAGATTGATCATAATCAGAGTCTTTGAGCGTTAACAGACTCTGAAATAATACTTTTTAAAACGTTGACATTAACTAATTAAAGTAATTAAGTTCCTGAGGCTCGATGGGGTTAACCTGTATAAAAAAAGGTTGAATGAACTGTTGCTCTTAACTTTGTTACTCAGACATCTTATACAGTAAACCACTCGATAAGTGATAGTATTCCTTCAAGGAATACTGTGTGTTTTGTTTTAATCACAGGTAAAAAACAAACGAAAAAACATTCAAGCAACTCTGAGACGACTGACGTCAACAACGTACCAGAACCTGAGAGCAAACAATGTGCTTTCATCAGTTGTACCGTACGGTAAATGTCTTTTTGATTCATCTACAAAACAACAATTATTCAGTCTGCAACAAAGAAGCCACGTATCATACTGTTCACCAGAGAAACACTCAGACTGGAACAGGAAACCCAGACCAGTCTCCAAAACATGGAGCTGCTGACCTCCAAAAGACAATGAGACATTAAAAGTAACATCAGCCACAGATGTGTGGAGATAAATGTATGGAGATAAATTAGTCTCAAAAGTAGTCGCACAACACATGCACCTTTATTGACAATACTAGATTAAAAACATGTTAATTTTGTACGGTTGATAAAAACGACCGATTTTTTATATACCCGGTATATGTATATGTATATATTTCTGTCATTTTTTTCACTCATTAAATTTTATTAACGGGAGAATATGCGCCGCGGAACTAAAATTCCTAAGCGTGTTTCAGCACGGCGCTATTATCTTGCAGCACGTAGCATTAGCAGCCTAGCATCTCCTGTTTGGGAACATTATGTCTTTCTTGTTAAAAGACGTGAACAAATCCAAAGAGGTTTCACAGAGATTAGATCTGCAGCAGCAACACGTCTGACTTGTTAACGGACTTGAAACGACATCATCCAAACATGAACGTCTCTTCTACAGAAAAGCAGCTTGTCGCAAACACAGCTAACAGCAGCATTTAAACAAACTTCATCAGGTCATTCAGAGCAGTCAAGATCAATAACACAAACTGTAGGAGTTTTTAAAGATCTGGATCTACGTCTGAATGTTGATGCACCGGCTTTAAAGTTCTTGAGCTCCACTACGACATCCATCATGTCAACACTTCAGCCAAAGAGTTCAGAACTTTATGAAAAAGCTAAAACTGATATTGTCAACAAGTCCTGGAGTAGATTAAAGCCCTGATGATGATGATGATTGCCTTAGGACAACGGATGCAAATTAGCTATTGTGCTAACTCTGGCATATTTACATTGATGCTAACTGCTGTCATGTTGATTAATATGCATTGTCCTAACTTAAATAAATAAATAAAATAAATAAATAAATGATGACCGAGAGATTCAACCACCTCATAACAACTGTTCAAGAAGAGGTATTGCTTATTGTATTATGATCTAATTACCTTTTTTAAAATTTAAACTTATAATCTTAACTCTTTTTTTAATCTCTTTGTGTTTTATTTCCAGTCTGGGACAGAGACAGCAGCTGAGTCTTCTTCCTGTTCAGGGAAATCCACCAGATCACCTGCAGCTAAGAAGTGTGTGATGACTGAACTCTGAACTTTTCCAGGGACCTGTCCCACCTGGAGGAGCAGGTCCAAGAAGAGGTTGTGAGTAATGAGGACAAATACAGCCACACTGCTGCTACCTGTTGTTAGTGAGATGATTTTCTCCACCACTGGAGATATTCACTGCAACTAGATCTGTGCTTTTGACAGAAAATATGGACAAGTTGGTCTTTTTGGACAAAAACTTTAAACAACAGCCTGTTGCTGCTCATTGTTCTGGTTCTGACTGTTATTGTATTTATTCAGATTTTTATTATTAGTAGTATAGTTTATTTATTGTAAAGAGTGCATTTTATTTATATAATCCAAATGGGTTGCTTTAATTTATTTTTATACAAACGTATTGCTTACTTGGCATATTTTCAAAATAAACTTTCCCAGTAGTTTTCCCACATGATGAATAACTTCCCTTTTCGGGATGTTCTTTCAGCCTTATAGTCCAAACAAGTAGCATTTTCATCCTGTGGAAAAACTAACAGAAATATTTTTTTTTCTGTATTTACTGCAGTGAAAGGAAATATTGGAAATTTTATTTTTCCTTTAGTTTTTGTAGAGGAAGAAAATATTGAGTAGCTTTTTTTTTCTTCCCCCAAATGTACAGTTCACAAAAAAATATAGAAATTTTAATTTTGACTGTAGTTTTTCCATGAGGATGCATTTTTAATTATGTGTACTGTAGGGTAACTACTGTATAGGGGTAATGACATACTGTATAAAATTAGAAATGTGTATTTTCCCAATAACTTAGTAAACCTCGTAACACTTAGATGTCCCAGCTTTTCATGAGCCTTGAACGCAACATTACGTTTGTGAATCTGGAGCAGAAAGAAAGTCTCAAAATTCATATTCAGACACGTTGATCCGTGCACTCATTGGCCGTTCAGCCTACAGCAGGTTATTTGTGCACAAATGTGCACAATATTCCTTCTTGTACATTTTGTACATTTGAAAAACTTTATGAATTCATGAATCTTGTGACTTGCTGTATGCTTTTGTAAAATTTGTTGTACACTTGTTTGACTACTTTTGACACTAATTTATCTCCATAAAGAACAAAGACAGAATGGTAGAGACATCTTACCTCAGTCTTGATGACATCACAGCCGTCATCCTCCTTATGCTCCACATCTAGAAGAAGACAACAACACAATGGATGGTTTGAATCAGTGGAAGGACGAAGGGAACTGACTTTGGTTGTTAATCTCACACTGCATCAATCATCAATGTCAAATATTTGTTGTGTGAACGTTAAATCAGACTTTTTTTCCCCCACAAACTTAAAAAATTAAATCAATCAATCCTGCAACTCCTCCATATTTTAGCTATTCATATATAAAAATGTTCAACTTAAGTGTTATGTGATTGAACCATTCACTTACATCTGTAATTTGTCGTTTACAACTGGAGTATTTCCGGATGGAATGAAAGTAGCTAAAGTGGTACCGTTTTTTAAAACCGGTGACAAATGTGAATTTAATAATTATAGACCGATATCACTATTACCACAGTTTTCTAAAATCTTGGAGAAATTATTCGGTATTAGATTAGACAAATTCATTGAACAACACAAGATTATCACGAATAATCAATATGGTTTTAGAAGTGGTCATTCTACATCAATGGCACTTATGGATTTTGTTGAACAAGTATCTACTACTGTTTTTTTTTTTTTGTTTGTTTTTTTTCCATTTATAGATGGCCTCCCTTCACACCTTATAGCCATCCTCTCACTCCAATATGTATTTTTTATTATTTTTATTTTTTTTTTAAGAGAGAAAGAAAGAAAAGAGAAAGTAAGACAACAAAACAACAATTATCCACAAAAAGAGCACAAGGCAAACACACCCAACCTCCGTCCACAATCCTGCAAAGCACATGACAGAACACAGCAACGAAACATACATGCATAAAGACTAATAATATTCATGACCTTGCAGTAGATTTCTATAAATACACATACCCATACCTACAAATATATATACAGTATACATACATATACATTTATATTCATTCATATACCCATCTACATATCTGCATATATCTACATATACATCCCTGCATCCATTTGTGTGTGGTTGTGAGCATGCATAAGTGAATAAGGTTCCTCCAATAGAACATTTAGTAGCGACTGTGAAGCATCAGAGATCCGTCCCCCCAAAGCCCGAGACAGACGAAGGGGCGATCAAAGCCCAAGACCCCAGGAAGGACCCCGAGCCCAGAGTCCCCAGGACCACCCGAACAGGACGAGCCACTCGTCCACTCCCCAGATCCGACCAAGGGGAAGAACCGGACGAACCCCACCAGCGACCACACACAATGACCCCCCGGGGTCAACCGCGACAAATACACAGGCCCCCGCCGGAGCCCGCTGCACCGACGTAGCCCCAGGGCCGGTCACCGAGGCTCGGGCACCGGGGACGCCCATCCCTCAGGCCCAGACCCGACAGGACCAGAGGACACGAGCCCCACCAGGCAGCCACCAGGCCGAGCCGACAAACGCCCAAGCGCCCAACCCCAGATAGTGAGGGCCCCAAGCACGCCCGCAGGCAGAGGAACACCCACCAGGGGGCCACGTGGCAGGAGCGCGACACTAAGTAGCCTCAGAAGTATCAGAGTCCAAGTCCCAGCCTGACACTTAAACATTCATACACAGACACACTCATTCAGACCCACCCTCATCCTCACCCTCAGTCACAGAAAGACAAACAATAACGACACGCTCCATTCATAATCCCGATGCACACTCTATACCCCCTAGGTCCAAGACATGTACCTGCTCCCTACATGGGGCAGCCCACATCCAAACCCAGGAGGTAGGCCCATTCATTCTGGGGTGGAGAGTAGCAGACATCCAAGATCTGGCCCACCCCGCGCCCAAAACACACAGCATGTTATGCATCGTTTAAATCACGTAACTTGAGTCCAGATAGACCCTCCCACGCTAACATAAATATTGTTTACCGTATTATTGTTAAACTGTAATTATTAGCACATGTTCGCGTCCCGGCCACTACACACCTTGGGGTGTCTATGAGTAACACATCTAGCACCATCACATTGAACACAGGGGCCCCACAAGGATGTGTGCTGAGCCCCCTTCTATTCACCCTGCTAACACACGACTGCACACCATCGTACAGCTCCAACCACTTCATCAAGTTTGCGGACGACACAACAGTGGTAGGTCTCATCAGCAACAACGATGAGACGGACTACAGGAACGAGGTGAGCCGCTTGGCCTTGTGGTGCGGACACAACAATCTCACTCTCAACGTGGAGAAGACAAAGGAGATTGTCGTGGACTTCAGGAAGAGGGATGCACAACATGCCCCTCTGACCATCAACAGCACCGCAGTGGAGAGAGTAGACAGCACCAAGTTCCTGGGAGTGCACGTCTCAAAGGACCTGTCCTGGAGCAGGAACACTGCATCACTGGCCAAGAAGGCTCACCAGCGTCTCTACTTTCTCCGCAAGCTGAAAAGGGCTGGAGCTTCAACCCCCATCATGAGCACCTTCTACAGAGGTGCCATAGAAAGTGTCCTGACCAGCTGCATCACTGTGTGGTTTGGTGCATGTACTGCATCCTGCCGCAAGAGCCTCCAGCGCATCGTGAGAGCAGCTGAGAAGATCGTGGGCACCTCCTTGCCCTCACTGCAGGACTTACACAGCAAACGCCTCACTCGGAAAGCCCACTGCATGGCAGGTGATCCCACACACCCACTACACAGCCGCTTTAGACTGCTGCCATCAGGGAGGAGACTGAGGAGTCTCCAGGCTCGAACCAGCAGACTGAGAGACAGCTCTGTTCATCAGGCAGTCAGAATGCTAAACACTCTGCCTGCTCTGCCTCCCCTCCCATTTGAACTGCCTTAACACAAAAAACTTTCTCACACATTACCACTCAACACAAAGTTTTTAACACTGGACTCTGTGTCATCAAACGGGTTATTCACTAAACTCTCGGTCATGTACTCATTCAGTTTGCACTACTTCTCATATTTGCACTAATGTTTGTATTACATTACTGCCTATAGTCATACTACTGTTTACATTCACTGTTTACATTTATTAATACGGTTTACATTTATTACTACTGCTTTACATTTATTACTACTGTTTACATTTACACTACTTTTATCTACACTACTGCAGATACATATACAGCATTCTCTGACTAGCCTTATCTAAGGATGCCAAATGTGCCTTATGTGCCTCACTGCATATGCCACTTTGCCTCTATACCAACATCAACTACCTCATACATATACTGTGTACATTAACTTATATGCTGCTGTGCCACTCTTTGCAAATGTCAATGCTAGAACCTTCAGTTTATTTTATAGATATACTTTTTATACTTTTTATACTACTATGCAAAAACTCAGGACAGTATTACACTTTTATTATTTCATTTTATGCTTATGTTCATTGGGTGTTTGGTGTTTCAGTGTTGGTGTAAATTTTCATACTTTTATACTATTATGAAAAAACTCAGGACAGTGTTACACTTTTACTATTTTATGCTTATGTTTATTAAATGTTTTAGTGTTTAGTGTTTAGATGGTTACTGTTGCACCGAGGGACTGAGAGAAACGCAATTTCGGTCCTGTGTATGTCCTGTACATATTGCAGTTCTGACAATAAAGTTGACTTTGACTTTGACTACGGTAATTCTCCAGCTCCCCGGGCGCTTTCTATGGCTGCTCACTGCACCACCTGGTGGTGGTTGGGTTAAATGCAGAGACAAATTTCGTCTGTGTATGGGAAACATACGCAGATGACAGGAAAAGACATTACTGTATTATTATTATTATTATGTTGTGCAGCGTGACACGTGAAATGTCCGCCTGCCTGCTCAATAAGCAGCGTAAGAACTGGATCAGACTGTGTCTCTTCCAACACAGATGCTGGTACCGGTAATCAGGTGTAGAATAATTAAATATGAGACTCAAAATATATTCCATCAGCTGTAGTTCAGAAAGTGGTGCTGTCCAGAGCCGCCATTGTTAGAAATGCCGGCTGTCCGCGCGTGCATGCGGCGCGCATGTGTTTAAACAAAAGCTCCACGAGAGATGTTTACATTATCAGTGGGGGGTCAGCGAAAAACCTCCACCCTGAGCCATGGGTCAGAAAACCATCGGTTTCAAAGAGGGGGGGCAGCGGACCCGTGTAAACGAGGAGCAAAACCGCAGAGAGAAAGGAGCGGTTCCACTCTTTTGCCCCTTTTCCACCGGTCGGCTCGGGTCGGATGTTACGTCATATGTGCGTCGCAGAGACCCCCTTTCATCCTTTCCCACCGGCTATTCCGAGCGGAGCCGCGCGAGATTTCCTGAGATTTTCGGGCTGCTTTCAGAGGTGTACTGAAGCGAGCTCACCCGCTCCGGAAGGAGGGAGGAGGAGACGAGAGCTGTTTTTACGGAAGCGAGGGACGCGATCACTGCAGGACTTTTACATGATAAACACGGTAAAAACAAGTTATTATTTTTTAAATTTATAGCAAAGATGGGTCTTCAGCTGAACGTGTCCTTAATAAAATCACGTACTGCTCAAAACTGCACGATTTTAAAAAGTAGTTTCGCCACGAGTAACACGCGGCGCGCGGGCGGCTTTATGTCTTTAAATGTAGCTCAATGAACAGATATAAAATATATTTCATAGCTGACTTTAATAGTACGAGGGCTCCTGAGCTTAACCACGCTTTAATATTGTCACGTATGGTCAAATGTGCTGCATTTAAAGTAGTTTCGCTTTGACTTTTTCCAAAACCTGTGTTTGCACAACGAAAATAAATTATAAAAATTCGAATTTTATTTCAAATAACTCCAACAGGATACATTTCGTGTATGAATATGTTGTGATCACACTAGATTTTTTTGAAAAATATCAGCTTTGTGGTTTTTGATAGAATTGATAATATGTGAAACAAAGTAGAAAATAATGGACGTAGGTTGACACATTTATGTCTATAAAACATTGAATTTTATTTCAAATAACTCCAACAGGATACATTTCGTATATGAACATGATGTGATCACACTAGATTTTTTTGAAAAATATCAGCTTTGTGGTTTTTGATAGAATTGATAATATGTGAAACAAAGTAGAAAATAATGGACGTAGGTTGACACATTTATGTCTATAAAACATTGAATTTTATTTCAAATAACTCCAACAGGATACATTTCGTATATGAACATGATGTGATCACACTAGATTTTTTTGAAAAATATCAGCTTTGTGGTTTTTGATAGAATTGATAATATGTGAAACAAAGTAGAAAATAATGGACGTAGGTTGACACATTTATGTCTATAAAACATTGAATTTTATTTCAAATAACTCCAACAGGATACATTTCGTATATGAACATGTTGTGATCACACTAGATTTTTTTGAAAAATATCAGCTTTGTGGTTTTTGATAGAATTGATAATATGTGAAACAAAGTAGAAAATAATGGACGTAGGTTGACACATTTATGTCTATAAAACATTGAATTTTATTTCAAATAACTCCAACAGGATACATTTCGTATATGAACATGTTGTGATCACACTAGATTTTTTTGAAAAATATCAGCTTTGTGGTTTTTGATAGAATTGATAATATGTGATACAAAGTCTTTATTGTGTTCTTCTTCTAGTGGTGGCTAGTACTGTAGTAAATAGCTTGAGGAACACTACTGCCACCATGTGGTAAGACGAGTAGGATTCTGGACCCCGCCCACAGAAGGGGTACAAAAAAGCTGTGGAAACAGAACATAGATGTGACCCGACCCGAACTGAGCCGACCTGAGCCGATCCAACCCGAGCCGAGCCGAGCGGTGGAAAAGAGGCAAAAATACGCTCCGTGTAAACAGGGCCTGATTCAGGGGTCTGCAACCTGCAGCTCTGGAGCCACATGCGGCTCTTTGGTTCCTCTGCAGCGGCTCTTTCAAGCTTTGACCAAAACTGACATGAAACTGAATTTTATTGGTTGTTATACAAACAACAAACGACTCATTTTAGTAGTTTTCCTGTCAATTATTTTGCAAACATGTGAACACTGGAACAAGTACAAGGTGTAAAAAAATACAGGTGGTCCCCGACTTACGACGGAGTTCCGTTCCTACGCCCGTTCGTAACACGAAAATCGTCGTAAGTCAAAATACACATACTGTACACACCGCCCCATATACTGTACACATACATGTACGGTACGGTACTGTACAGTTACCAAGCACTTCACCTATCCTAACACAGTACCCTACATAATTATCACAAAACACATAGGGGCGGCCGTGGTGTAGTGGTAATGGCAGTCGACCCCTGATCGGAAGGTTGGAGGTTCGAATCCCGCATCCGCCCACCATGTGTCGTTGTGTCCCTGGGCAAGACACTTAACCCCAAGTTGCTCCCGGTAGGTCTGGATGGCGCCTTGCAAGGCAGGCTACCACTACCGGTGTATGAATGTCTGAATGAATGGGTGGATGGCTGGTATTGTAAAGCGCTTTGGGGCTCCTCACAGGGGGCTGGAAAGCGCTATATAAATAAGCTCCATTTACCA
>JBBPBX010066517.1:0-19644 GCA_038048925.1 Garcialebias charrua | reverse complement strand
TTTCAGGTCCAAGCTGAGCTGAGAAAAATTCTTCTCTTCGGATCTTCAAGTTCCCTTTAGTTACTGAATGTGTCAATGAACTGTCCTTTAAAACTCTCCAAGTGCCATCAGCCCCGATCATTAATGCTGAGCCTTTTTATACATTTGTCTGCTCATTGCATCATTTCTGCATAGCAACAGCCCTGGATACAGACTATTGTACAACGTCAGATCTCATGTTCAACATCACTGTCATTGCTAAAATTATCTTTGACTGCCACTAGATCTGTTTTTCTGCAGAGAGCTTTTTCACTTAAGTCAAAGTGTTCCTACCCTGATGCATGCTCAATAATCCAGGTAGAAAAATCTAAAAAAGCTAAGACCCTGATGGTTGTTTGCTATTCACAGAGGGCTGAGTGATACTAGCAATAACAGCATTGTAAGAGGGGGACAGTTGAACCCAGAGGCCTCCACCCCTGTTTAATGATGGACGGTTTATTTTCACAAAGATGGCCTCCTTATGTATGCATCCGTCAGTCCTTGGCTCCCTGCATGTATGTATGCGTCTGTCGGTCCTTGGCACCCTGCGTGTATGTATGTATGCGTCCGTCGATCCTTGGCACCCTGCGTGTATGTATGTATGCATCCGTTGGTTCTTGGTAACCTGCGTGTATGTATGTATGCGTTTGTGGGTCCGTGAGACCCTACGTGTATGTATGTAAGTATGCGTCCGTCCATCCTTGGCACCCTGCGTGTATGTATGTATGCGTCCGTCAGTCCTTGGCAAACTGCGTGTACGTATGTATGTGTACGTATGTATGTGTCCGTCGGTCCTTGGCACGCTGCGTGTACGCATGTATGCATCCGTCGGTCCTTGGAACCCTCGTGTACGTATGTACAGTATGTGTCTGTCAATCCTTGGCACCCTACGTGTACTTATGTATGCGTCCGTCGGTCCTTGGCACCCTGCATATATGTATGTATGCGTCCGTCGTTCCTTGGCACCCTGCGTGTATGTATGTATGCGTCCGTCGGTCCTTGGCACCCTGCTTGTATGTATGTATGTGTCCGTCAGTCCTTGGCACCCTACGTGTATGTCTGTATGCGTCTGTCAGTCCTTGGTACCCTGCGTGTATGTATGTATGTATGCGTTTGTTGGTCCGTGGCACCCTACGTGTATGTATGCGTCCGTCCGTCCTTGGCACCCTACGTGTATGTATGCGTCCGTCGGTCCTTGGCAAACTGCATGTACGTATGTGTACGTATGTATGTGTACGTATGTTTGCGTCCGTCAGTCCTTGGCACCCTGCATGTACACATGTATGCGTCCGTCGGTCCTTAGAACCCTCGTGTACGTATGTATGCGTCTGTCGGTCTTTGGCACCCTGCGTGTATCTATGTATGCGTCTGTCAGTCCTTGGCACCCTCCGTGTATGTATGTATGCGTCCGTTGGTCCTTGGCACCCAGCGTGTATGTATGTATGTATGCGTCCGTCGGTCCTTGGCACCCTCCGTGTATGTATGTATGCGTCCGTTGGTCCTTGGCACCCAGCGTGTATGTATGTATGTATGCGTCCGTTGGTCCTTGGTACCCAGCATGTATGTATGTATGTATGTATGTATGCATCCGTCGGTCCTTGGCACCCTGTGTGTACTGTATGTTTGTATGCGTCCGTCGGTCCTAGGCACCCTGCGTGTATGTATGTATGCATCCTTGGCACCCTGCATGTATGTATGTATGCATCCGTCTGTCCTTCGCACTCTGCGTGTATTTATGTATGCGTCCGTCGGTCCTTGGCACCCTCCGTGTATGTATGTATGCATCCGTCTGTCCTCGACACTTTGCGTGCACCGTATGTATGTTTGCGTCCGTCAGTCCTTGGAACCCTGCGTGTATCTATGTATGCGTCCGTTGGTCCTTGGCACCCTACGTATATATATGTATGTATGTGTCCGTCAGTCCTTGGCATCCTACGTGTATGTATATATGCGTCCGTCTGTCTTTGGCATCCTGCGTGTATGTATGTTTGCGTCCGTCAGTCCTTGGAACCCTGCGTGTATGTATGTATGCGTCCGTCGGTCCTTGGCACCCTGCGTGTGTGTATGTATGCGTCCATCGGTCCTTGGCACCCTACGTGTATGTATCCGTCAGTCCTTGGCACCCTGCGTGGATGTATGTATGCATCTGTCGGTCCTTGGCACCTTGCGTGTACGTTTGTATGCGTCAGTCCTTGGCACCCTGCGTGTACGTATGTATGTATGTATGCGTCCGTCAGTCCTCGGCACCCTGCGTGTACATATGTATGCATCTGTCGGTCCTTCGCACCCTACGTGTACGTATGTATGCATCTGTTGGTCCTTGGCACCCTGCGTGTAGGTATGTATGCGTCCGTCTGTCCTTGGCACCCTGCGTGTATGTATGTATGCGTCCGTCGGTCCTTGTCACCCTGTGTATGTATGTATGCGTCCGTCGGTCCTTGGCACCCTGCATGTATGTATGTATGCATCCGTCGTTCCTTGGCACCCTCCATGTATGTATGTATGCGTCCGTCGGTCCTTGGCACCCACCGTGTATGTATGTATGCGTCCGTCGGTCCTTGGCACCCTGTGTATGTATGTATGTATGCGTCCGTCTGTCCTTGGCACCCTGCGCGTATGTATGTATGCATCTGTCGGTCCTTGGCACCCTGCGTGTATGTATGTTTGCGTCCGTCTGTCTTTGGCATCCTGCGTGTATGTATGTTTGCGTCCGTCAGTCCTTGGAACCCTGCGTGTATGTATGTATGCGTCCGTCGGTCCTTGGCACCCTGCGTGTGTGTATGTATGCGTCCATCGGTCCTTGGCACCCTACGTGTATGTATCCGTCAGTCCTTGGCACCCTGCGTGGATGTATGTATGCATCTGTCGGTCCTTGGCACCTTGCGTGTACGTTTGTATGCGTCAGTCCTTGGCACCCTGCGTGTACGTATGTATGTATGTATGCGTCCGTCAGTCCTCGGCACCCTGCGTGTACGTATGTATGCATCTGTCGGTCCTTCGCACCCTACGTGTACGTATGTATGCATCTGTTGGTCCTTGGCACCCTGCGTGTAGGTATGTATGCGTCCGTCTGTCCTTGGCACCCTGCGTGTATGTATGTATGCGTCCGTCGGTCCTTGTCACCCTGTGTATGTATGTATGCGTCCGTCGGTCCTTGGCACCCTGCATGTATGTATGTATGCATCCGTCGTTCCTTGGCACCCTCCATGTATGTATGTATGCGTCCGTCGGTCCTTGGCACCCACCGTGTATGTATGTATGCGTCCGTCGGTCCTTGGCACCCTGTGTATGTATGTATGTATGCGTCCGTCTGTCCTTGGCACCCTGCGCGTATGTATGTATGCATCTGTCGGTCCTTGGCACCCTGCGTGTATGTATGTTTGCGTCCGTCGGTCCTTGGCACCCTACATGTATGTCTGTATGCGTCCGTCGGTCCTTGGCACCCTCCGTGTATGTATGTATGAATCTGTCTGTCCTTGGAACTCTGCGTGTATGTATGTTTGCGTCCGTCAGTCCTTGGAACCCTGCATGTATCTATGTATGCGTCCGTTGGTCCTTGGCACCCTGTGTGTATGTATGTGTGCATCCGTCGGTCCTTTGTACCCTACGTGTATGTATGTATGCGTCCGTCGGTCTTTGGCATCCTACGTGTATGTTTGTATGCGTCCGTTGGTTCTTGGCACCCTGCGTGTATGTATGTATGCGTCCGTTGGTCCTTGGAACCCTGCGTGTATGTAGGTATGCGTTCGTCAGTCCTTGGCACCCTGCATGTATGTATGTATGTATGTATGTATGCGTCCATCGCTCCTTGGCACCCTGCGTGTAAGTATGTATGCGTCGGTCGGTCCTTGACACCCTGCATGTATGTATGGATGCGTCCGTCGGTCCTTGGCACCGTAAGTGTATGTCTGTATGCGTCCGTTGCTCCTTGGCACCCTGTGTGTACGTATGTATGCATCCGTCTGTCCTTGGCACCCGACGTGTACGTATGTATGCATCTGTTGGTCCATGGCACCCTGCTTGTATGTCTGTATAATAATAATAATAATAATAAATTCAATTTATACCGCACTTTTCATTAATAAAAATCTCAAAGTGCTACAACAATAAAAACAAGTGATAAAATCAAATAAAATCAATAATGGTATTAACTAAGATTAAAAACAGAATCATGTGGAGGCAGAATAGGCCTGCTTAAAAAATAAATAAATAAATAAAAAATAAATAAAACAAGTGATAAAATCAAGTAAAATCAATAATACTATCAACCAAGATCAAAGATAAAATCATGCGGGGGCAGAATAGGCTTGCTTAAAAAGAAAAGTCTTTAAACCGCTTTTAAAGTCAACCAGTGACTGTGGAGCTCTCAGGCAGTCAGGAAGGGAGTTCCATAGGCGGGGGGCAGCCACACAGAATGCCCTGTCTCCCATGGTCCTTAATTTGGTTCGTGGAATGTGAAGTAGATTACTGTTCTGTGATCGTAGAGACCGGGTGGATGAATATGGTGCAAGAATGTCCTTTAGATAGTCAGGTGAAGTTCCATGTAAGCATTGATGTGTAATGAGAGCAGTTTTGTATTGAATTCTGTAGGTGACAGGAAGCCAATGGAGGTTATGGAGAATGGGTGTAATATGTTCAAATTTACGAGCTCTCAATAAAATCCTTGCTGCACTGTTTTGAATATATTGAAGTTTCTGAAGGTTTTTGCCAGGGATTCCAATAAACAGGGAGTTGCAGTAGTCGAGCCTGGAGGAGACAAAGGCATGGACGAGTTTCTCAGCATCGGAAAAAGTATGTATGCGTCCGTTGGTCATTGGCACCCTGCATGTATGTATGTATGCGTCCGTCGGTCCTTGGCACCATGCGTGTATGTATGTATGCGTCCGTCGGTCGTTGGCACCCTGCGTGTATGAATGTATGCATATGTCGGTCCTTGGTACCCTACGTGTTGTGGAGAGTTAGGACTGTATGTTGATTTTGAGGAGATTAGCTGGAGCACTTCACCCACACAGACACTCCGATCAGAGAGCGAGTCCGGACACAGCAAGATAGTGTTTTTCTTGGAGTTTAATTAACTTTCCAGTTCGTTTACAGCATGAAGTTTCCCTTTGTGAGCTGTCTTTTCTTCATAACTGATAGTAACTGGTATTAACTGTCCCTTTTCTGTCTGTCTGGTATCTGAAATAAAAGAAAACGGCTAAAATAAGAACAGGCTAACATGTAGCTTAGCATACCCTTAATATTACAATAAGACAGGACCTTAAACATGAAATAAACATTTCTTGGGCTGTCTCATATTTGCGCCAAAAATCGCCACCCCATTTACATATGAAAAGAAGAAATTAGCGTTCATTAACAGTGCATTAACCTCACCTTTGTCACAAACGCAGAGAGGCATCAACGATAGAAAACATCAACGGCACCTCTTTCGCGAAAAGCTCATGTAGGCCGCCACGACAGTCCGGTCCCGCCCCCTCCCGGTAGTGTACTTCCGGTTGAAGTCTTACCGGTGTGTTTTGCTGTGAAAAACAAGCCGGGACACCAGTTTAATTCCTCTCGTTTTTTTTAATTTTTTGGGTTGTTTCTTGCTGGGTTAGAGGGTGTTACAGCCAGGTATACGTTTGAGCAACGCGCTGTTGTAAACGTGAAGGATTTATCTCCATTGAAGGAGCTGACAGCAACTCGTTCCTGCTGTCGAAGACGTCGCGCTCCGATCAACTTTAGTTCGGTAAACAAAATATTCTATATAAATCATTTTGTGAAACCATGTCAGAACAATATCGGAGTATAACCGTCTGTTTAGTAGCTGTTTTTTTTCCCCCATGATTTAGCGTCTGTACTGCTGTGGTTAGCTTAGCATGTAGCTACTTTACATGCTTACTTCCAGTTAACTTCCAGACGGTAACACTCACAACAAAGTGCTGGTCCTTGTTGAGCCTGGACTTTTTTTTGGCTGTTATTTTAGTTAAACTGTTATTTAGCTGGTTAGATATGATTGAGACAGTTTACACATCTTTTTTCAAAGACAGACCGTGTCAACAATGACTAGGCCTCAAAACCTGACCCTGTAGGAGGCGGTGAAGAGACGACACAGGAGACGGGATGTAGATCTTCACTTTTAATCAACTCCTACTAAACTGGCGGGAAACACCCAACACCGCCTTATATATCCAATACCACATCCGGTACTCAGGACCTTTCACAATAAAACATCCTGTAATACCTTCGGTCCACTGGGTGTGAGTAGAGCCCCCTAGTGGTCCACCACAACCCGTCATTAAACCAGAGTTATTAAGGCCCTGTTTACCCGGACACTGTGTGGGGGAAACGGAACTTGTGGGTATGTTAATTAGGTGAAAAGTTTTGCGTTGACACGGATCTGCTCGAATTTCCCCCCTCCCTCATGCCCCCCCCTTTCACCCACTGCGCATGCGTGCTGCCTCACTGCTGGCTGTCTGCTGTGTTCTTCTGGGCTAAAAGTTCAGCTAACAACAACTTAACAAGTTAAAGCTGGATTTTGGATAAGAGTCGACAGATTTGACACCAAGTGGGTCCCGCTTCATCTAACAAGCTGCACACCAGACGCTGAGTGGACTGTGGACCAGAACCCGAGTGACGATGAGGATGATGTCGGACTTTAGTCCGTGATAAACAGCTGACTTACAGCAGGTAAATCAACGTTCTTAATATAATGTTTGCTTGTGTTTACTTTGATCACACAACAACAGAGTTTTTATTTATTTATTTATTTCTGCCAGGTGGAGCTGTCATTCCAACAGGCAGACCGGTTCTGAGGGGTCAAGATGAACACACAGCAAGAGTCCAGTTCATTAACGTAGTTACAGTTCGGTTCGCGTGTTTTAATAGTGTGTTCAGTTTAATTCTCAGTGTTTGTGTTACGTAGTTTGTGGTGCTGAATAAATAAATAAATAAATAAATAAAAAATTGTAAGGATGTGGCTCCCTCTGGTGGTCGTCTCCTTGTCTTGCATGTTGTCTGTCTCAGGTGTGTATGATTTAGGTAATTAGTCTGTGTATATAAGTTTGCATTTGTGTGCATGTCTTTGTCGGGCCATTCATCTTCCTACCCTGGTGTGTCGTGTTCTTTGCAGCTCCTTGGTTTTTGTGAGTACAACTCCTCGTGTTGAAGTTTTTGTATTAAGCCACAGTTGAGCTTTTGAGTTTTTGTTTTTAAAGTATTTTTGACTTTTTCCTCGTGTCTCTGAGTGTCCGTCTGCACCAATGGACTCACCCTCTCCCACACCACGCTGGATCATAACAGTAATGGCCCGACCATAAACAGTGAGTCCAGCGGGCGGTACTTCCAGAGGCAGAAGGTGACGGTTTCCGCTCAAAGGGAGCAGCCGTCACAAGCGTGGTCCCTGCAGCTGCAGTCCCTGCAGCCGCTCTTATGCAGCCTGCTTCAGTCTCCGTAGTTTTTCCACCTCCTGCAGTCTCTGTTTTCATTCAGTACATGGATCACACCCAGTTCAGACTTTATTTTTCTCACCTGCCCGTTCTGTTTTTTCCTCGCCGTCTGGTGCCGGAGTGCGCCGCTGAGGTTTCGCCGTCTGCAGAGGTCCTGCGCCGCTGTTCGCCTCTTCGCCTTCCAGGGGGTCCCCGCGCCGATGATGACGCCTCTACTGTTCTTCGGAGGGTCTCCGCGCTGGGGACGCCTCTGCTTCGTGGGTGTTCGCGCCGCTGATGCCTCGGCGTCTACAGGGGGTTCACGCGCTGACGACGCCTCTACTCTCTTCGGAGGGTCCTCACGCCGCTGAAGCCTCGACGTCTGCAGGGGTTTCCCGCGCCAGGTGACGCCTCTACTGTCTTCGGAGGGTCCTCGCGTCGGTGACATCACTGCTGCAGAGGGTCCTCGCTCTTCCGACGTCTCCGCATCGATGGAGGGTCCCCACATCGATGACGTCTCCACGTCCGATGACGTCACTACGTCCAATGTCCGATGACGTCACTACGTCCGTTGACGTTTCTACGTTTTGACGCTTGTTAGTTTTCTGGGTTTAGTACTTTGTTTAAGTCTGGTTTTTGTATGTTTTTGCTTTGTGTTTAGCTTTTTGTCCCTTGTCCTGTTCCCCTGTCCCTGTGTTATCCTTCGTGCCCGCCCTGGTTGTTGGGGGTGTTCCTTGGGGACGCCTGGGGCGTCTTTGAGGGGGAGGTACTGTAAGGATGTGGCTCCCTCTGGTGGTCGTCTCCTTGTCTTGCATGTTGTCTGTCTCAGGTGTGTATGATTTAGGTAATTAGTCTGTGTATATAAGTTTGCATTTGTGTGCATGTCTTTGTCGGGCCATTCATCTTCCTACCCTGGTGTGTCGTGTTCTTTGCAGCTCCTTGGTTTTTGTGAGTACAACTCCTCGTGTTGAAGTTTTTGTATTAAGCCACAGTTGAGCTTTTGAGTTTTTGTTTTTAAAGTATTTTTGACTTTTTCCTCGTGTCTCTGAGTGTCCGTCTGCACCAATGGACTCACCCTCTCCCACACCACGCTGGATCATAACAAAAATAAACCTGGTGTCTTCATTTTCACAGCACGTTACGCACTGTTTAAACAATTTAACGAGTCCAGATAGATACTGTAGTTCAGATCAATTTAAACATCTCCCACGCCAACATAAATACTGTTTATTATTGTTAAACTGTTATATTTTGCAGCGTGACACGTGAAATGTCCACCTGCCCTAGACTGTCCGTGCGTGTGAGCTGCGCGCATGTGGTTGACACAAAATAGCAGCAGGAGATGTTTACATTATCAATGGGGGGTCAGCGAAAAAGTTCCACCTTGAGAGCTGGATCAGGAAAGTATCGGATGCAAAGAGGGGGGCCAGCAGCGTCGTGTAGGCGATAAGCAAAGACGCAAAGAGAAAGTAGCGGTTCCACTCAAAATATATGCGCCGTGTAAACTGGCCCAGGGCCAGTTCACATGGCGCATATATTTTCTTCTTAAAACTCATCTTTTCTCTTTGGCTTTTGACGCGATCCGAGATGTTTGATTTTGTTTTATTGTGTAAAACTTTACTATTTTAATGCTAGTCTTTTATCTGACCTTTTTAATTTTGCACTGTATTTTATTTTTGTACTGTATTTTATGTTTGTGTACAGCACTTTGGTCTCACAGTTTTATAAAGTGCTTTAGAAATAAAGTTGGTATGGTATGGTATGGTATGGTATGGTTTATGATCCTGTTGTCTTCTGAGCCCTTGGACTCAGTTTTATTTAAACTGGGTGATGTCTCCCCTTCAGCAGAGACAGGAATGTGCAAACTGGTGGACAGTACTGGACTCCCCGCCCATTCTGTTCTTAGGTTCTCTGAAGTCTCCATGTCCTCTTCTTCTGGTCTGTCGGGGTTTTCCACAGGATTGTTGCTATGGTCAGTAAATTCTCTCTCACTATCACGAACCAGCTTGGGTAGTTCAGGTAAAGGAACAAGCTGCTTCGGCGGCTGGAAACTGTATGTTGACTGTGGCATGGTGTACTGTGGCAGGAAAGAACTGTATCCATGAGGAGCTGGCCCTTCCATGACAGGCACTGGCTGGTAGACTGTCTGTACTGCAGGAGGCTGAAGCTGGAGAACAGGTTGTGGAGATGGACCTGGCTGATAACCTGGCGGCTGCAAGATGGGCTGCGTAGTAATAATCGGTGGGGGCTGGTGCACAGGAGGTGCAGTGATGACTTGTGTATGCTGATACACCGGCTGTGCGGTTTGATACACAGGCTGTGCAGCATTAACTTGCGTGGGCTGATACACCGGCTGTGCAGTGTTAACTTGCGTGGGCTGATACATCGGCTGTGCGGTTTGATACACAGGCTGTGTCGCGTTAACTTGCGTGAGCTGATACACAAGCTTTGTGGTGTTAACTTGCGTGGGCTGATACACAGGCTGTGCGGTTTGATACACAGGCTGTGCCACGTTAACTTGCATGAGCTGATACACAGGCTGTGTGGTGTTACCTTGTGTGGGCTGATACAAAGGCGGTGGCACTGCCATAGGAGTGTAAAGGTTCTGGCACTGAAGCATAATATTGTTTGATAGTGTTGTGGGTTGTAGCACATGATGGACAGTACTGGACTCCCCGCCCATTCTGGGTTAGGGTTACAACCGTCGGTCCTTGGCACCCTGCATGTATGTATGTATGCGTCCGTCCAGTGAAGTCCAGTCCAAAATCTTCTGAAGCAAGCTACCCTTTCAAGTGGGGGGAAACTGCAGATTAAAAACTGAAAACCACTTGACAGTGAAAAACCGAAGAGTACAAACAAGAAAATAATTCAAGTTTAACAAATTACATTTTTAACCTGAAAAACTATGTGTTGCTGGAGCCAGGGGTTGACGTGCTGGTGTTGACACAGCTGGATGTAGCTGCTATTCTGTATGGGCTGGACCTGTAGAACTTGCCTGGTATTGGACTGGCATCGGTGTAACTAGACCACGATGTTGAGCATTTACAGCTGTAGTCAAGGGATTCATTATTTGATAGGCTGGTTGGTATAACGTAGATGTTGTGGGTTGTAACATGCTCATTGTAGTGGAGAGTGGTTGCCTGGTGTCTGCTCCAAACTGTGATGTAGATGTTAATGTAGCTGGAAGAGACCAGGTTGTACCGTCTGGCCGAAGACTTAACTTAAAAGATGTTGCTTGTTGGGATGCTAGAGAACTAGGTTCACTTGAGCAGTCATCTGTGATGGGATAACTTTGCAGGCTGCCTTCACTTCACCATGTGTCGTTGTGTCCCTGGGCAAGACACTTAACCCCGAGTTTCTCCCGGTAGGTCTGGATGGCGCCTTGCAAGGCAGGCTACCACTACCGGTGTATGAATGTGTGAATTAATGGGTGGATGGCTGGTATTGTAAAGCGCTTTGGGGCTCCTCACAGGGGGCTGGAAAGCGCTATATAAATAAGCTCCATTTACCATTACACTTAGGGCAGGAGATGGGGTCCTTTCACACCCCACTGATGAGCCAGGCTGGGTATTAGCTTGTAGTACTGTGTTGTACTGGCTTGCCTTATCGACTGCCGCCGCTGGGAAATAATAATAATAATAATAATGAATTCAATTTATAACGCACTTTTCATTAGTGAAAATCTCAAAGTGCTACACACATTGAATGCTAGAGAGGATGGGATGCTAGAGAACTAGGTTCACTTGAGCAGTCATCTGTGATGGGATAACTTTGCAGGCTGCCTTCACTTCACCATGTGTCGTTGTGTCCCTGGGCAAGACACTTAACCCTGAGTTTCTCCCGGTAGGTCTGGATGGCGCCTTGCAAGGCAGGCTACCACTACCGGTGTATGAATGTGTGAATTAATGGGTGGATGGCTGGTATTGTAAAGCGCTTTGGGGCTCCTCACAGGGGGCTGGAAAGCGCTATATAAATAAGCTCCATTTACCATTTACCATTCACTTAGGGCAGGAGATGGGGTCCTTTCACACCCCACTGGTGAGCCAGGCTGGGTATTAGCTTATAGTACTGTGTTGTACTGGCTTGCCTTATCGACTGCCGCCGCTGGGAAATAATAATAATAATAATAATGAATTCAATTTATAACGCACTTTTCATTAGTGAAAATCTCAAAGTGCTACACACATTGAATGCTACACACATTCATACACCGGTAGCGGCAGATTACCATGCAAGGTGCTTTCCAGTCCTACCGGGAGCAACTCGGGTTAAGTGTCTTGCCCAAGGACACAACGACACATGGTGTGGGGAACCGGGATTCGAACCGCCAACCTTCCGATCGGGGGACGACTGCCATTACCACTACGCCACGGCCGCCCGAAATGACACTGTGAGAGCCCTAGTGCTGAAAGTAGCTGGCCATGTTGAATAGCAGACTTGGTCTGCAGGCTGAGTGACTGCAGCTGCTGTGCACTGGCACCTAGATTGTCATCCTGATGAGAGGCAGCATAAGACATTACCGACTGAGGAAGGCTAACCTGGTAGTCCTGGAGGTGAGCTGGTAGCTGCCGTGGCCGTTCTGTTAATCTTGATGTGTCCATTTTGCTGATATGAGTGAAGTAATCCGGCTCGGAAGACCATATGTTGTGGAGAGTTAGGACTGTATGTTGATTTTGAGAAGGTTAGCTGGAGCACTTCACCCACACAGACACTCCGATCAGAGAGCGAGTCCGGACACAGCAAGATAGTGTTTTTCTTGGAGTTTAATTAACTTTCCAGTTCGTTTACAGCATGAAGTTTCCCTTTGTGAGCTGTCTATTCTTCCTAACTGAAAGTAACTGGCATTAACTGTCCCTTTTATGTCTGTCTGGTATCTGAAATAAAAGAAAACGGCTAAAATAAGAAAAGGCTAACATGTAGCTTAGCATACCCTTAATATTACAATAAGACAGGACCTTGAACATGAAATAAACATTTCTTGGGCTGTCTCATATTTGCGCCAAAAATCGCCACCCCATTTACATATGAAAGAAGAAATTAACGCTCATTAACGGTGCATTAAACTCACCTTTGTCACAAACGCAGACAGGCATCAACGATAGAAAACACCAACGCCTATGAAAACCAACGGATTTCTCAGCTCTATTTATCCCCAAGCTTAGCTTAGCTGTCAAGATGCCTGACGTAAAAATACGAATTAGCTTTCTAACAAGATGCCTGAACAAAACAATGCAGAAATACTAGGGAATTTATAACACTGCGTGTATGTATGTTTGCGTCCGTCGGTCCTTGGCACCCGACATGTATGAATGTATGTGTCCGTCGGTCCTTGGCACCCTGCGTATATGTATATATGCATCCGTCGGTCCTTGGCACTCTGCGTGTATGTATGTTTGCGTCCATCAGTCCTTGGGCACCCTGCGTGTATGTATGCATCCGTCAGTCCTTTGCACCCAGCATGTATGTATGCATCCGTCAGTCCCTGGCACCCTGCGTGTATGTATGCATCCGTCAGTCCTTGGCACCCTGCGTGTATGTATGCGTCCGTCGATCCTTGGCAACCTGCGAGTATGTATGTATGCGTCCGTCGATCCTTAGCACCCTGTGTGTACCATATGTATGTATGCTTCCGTCGGTCCTTGGCACCCTACGTGTATGTATGCATGCGCTTTTTCGGTCCTTGGCACACTACGTGTATGCATTTATGTATGTATGTGTCCGTCGATCCTTGGTACCCTGTGTGTACATATGTATGCGTCCGTCGGTCCTTGGCACCCTGCATGTATGTATGTCTGCGTCCGTCGGTCCTTGGCACCCTGCGTGTATGTATGTATGCGTCCGTCGGTCCTTGACACCCTGCGTTTATGTATGTATGCATCCGTCGGTCGTTGGCACCCTATGTGTACGTATGTATGCGTCCGTCGGTCCTTGGCACCCTGCGTGTACATATGTATGCGTCCCTCTGTCCTTGGCACCCTGCATGTATGTATGTCTGCGTCCGTCGGTCCTTGGCACCCTGCGTGTATGTATATATGCTTCCGTCGGTCCTTGGCACCCTGCGTGTATTGATGTATGCGTCCGTCTGTCCTAGGCACCCTGCGTGTATGTATGTATGTATGCGTCCTTGGCACCCTGCGTGTATTTATGTATGCGTCCGTCGGTCCTTGGCACCCTACGTGTATGTATGTATGCGTCCGTCGGTCCTTTGCACCCTGCATGTATGTTTTTAAGTATGCGTCCATCGGTCCTTGGCACCCTGCGTGTATGTATGCATCCGTTGGTCCTTGGCACCCTGCATGTATGTATGTATGCGTCCGTCGGTCCTTGGCACCCTGCATATATGTATGTATGCGTCCGTCGGTCCTTGGCACCCTGCGTGTATGTATGTATGCGTCTGTCGGTCCTTGGCACCCTGCGTGTATGTATGTATGCGCCCGTCTGTCCTTGCCACCCTGTGTGTGTTGAGATGAGCTCCAGGCCCCGCCCATCTCTCACAGGTTGTGGGTTTGAGGTGTCTCCCAGCCAGGGGGCAGCATACTGTTTTGCTACAGGTGCAAATGATTTGATGATTTGTTGGAAAGTGTTCACTCACAGGGCAGCAGAAGGCAAACAATGTGGGACAGAAGTGCTGGGAGAAGTTTTACTTAAGAAAATATTGCAGAACTAAGGCTTGTTTCAAGAAAAAGGAAAAAAAGGAGGAAGAAGGAGCCGGTTTTTCACCTGTTTTGACCTCAACAAACTTTCATATAAAAGAAAAGAAAGGATTGATTCTTGGTCATTGAGTGAAGTCCAGTCCAAAATCTTCTGAAGCAAGCTACCCTTTCAAGTGGGGGGAAACTGCAGATTAAAAACTGAAAACCACTTGACAGTGTGTATGTATGTATGCGTCTGTCATTCCTTGGCACCCTGCGTGTATGTATGTATGCGTCCGTCATTCCTTGGCACCCTGCGTGTATGTATGTATGTATGCGTCCGTCAGTCCTTGGCACCCTGCGTGTATGTATGTATGCGTCCGACATTCCTTGGCACCCTGCGTGTATGTATGTATGCGTCCGTCAGTCCTTGGCACCCTGCGTGTATGTATGTATGCGTCCGTCATTCCTTGGCACCCTGCGTGTATGTATGTATGCGTCCGTCAGTCCTTGGCACCCTGCGTGTATGTATGTATGCGTCCGTCATTCCTTGGCACCCTGCGTGTATGTATGTATGCGTCCGTCAGTCCTTGGCACCCTGCGTGTATGTATGTATGCGTCCGTCATTCCTTGGCACCCTGCGTGTATGTATGTATGCGTCCGTCAGTCCTTGGCACCCTGCGTGTATGTATGTATGCGTCCGTCATTCCTTGGCACCCTGCGTGTATGTATGTATGCGTCCGTCAGTCCTTGGCACCCTGCGTGTATGTATGTATGCGTCCGTCATTCCTTGGCACCCTGCGTGTATGTATGTATGCGTCCGTCAGTCCTTGGCACCCTGCGTGTATGTATACCATACCATACCATATCATTTTATATATAAAGCACTTTAAACAGGAACAAGTCCACACCAAAGTGCTGGACAAACAAACACGCAACAGGCAACACAGACAATGAAGTACAACACGAAAAACATAAAAACATTGCAGATCATAAATCAAACGATCCAATACAAATCAGCTGGCATTGAAAGCAATGGAGTAGTAGTGAGTTTTTAACCGGGATTTGAAAACCGAGAGGGAGGGGGCCTGTTTGATGAGCAGCGGTAACTCGTTCCAGAGTCTTGGGCCTGCTACAGAGAACGCCCTGTCACCCCTGCGCTTAAGGCGAGTTTCTGGAACTATTAAGAGTACCTGATCCTCTGACCTCAAAGCACGTGGAGGGACATATGGGTGTATCAGATCCGAGAGATAGGCGGGGGCGAGACTGTTCAGCGATTTGTAGACATACATGAGAATTTTGAATTGGATTCGAAGATGAACCGGTAGCCAGTGAAGGGAGGCCAAGACTGGTGTAATGTGCTCTCTTTTGCGTGTGCTGGTTAAAAATCGGGCAGCTGCGTTCTGAACCAGTTGTAATCGTGCAATGGTGGCTTGACTGACGCCAAACAGAAGTGAATTGCAGTAATCGAGCCTAGATGTAATGAATGCGTGAATCACTGTCTCCAGGTGCTTTTTGGATAATATGGGCTTCAGCTTAGACAGACGCCTCAGCTGGAAAAAACAGGATTTGACGATCATGTTTACATGACTGTTGAGTTTCATGGAAGGATCCATTATCACTCCCAGATTTTTGACTTTTTGTTTTTCGGACAGGGGTAGAGCAGACAGGTCAATGCAGTGGTTTGAGGTTGTGTCATTGGGAAGGAACAATATGGCTTCAGACTTCTTATCATTGAAGCTTAAGAAATTTAAAGCCATCCAGTCCCTGATGTCAGCCAGGCAGTCGAGCAGAGGTTGAATAGAGCCTGTACCATTTTGTCTTAGGGGGAAGTAGATTTGACAGTCATCAGCGTAGAAGTGGAAAGGTATATTGTGTTTCCGGAAAATAGCACCGAGTGGCAGCAGGTATAAGGAGAACAAGAGAGGACCCAGGATGGACCCCTGCGGAACCCCCCATTTAAGAGCCGCCACTGCAGAAGTAAAATCATTGATGGACACACAAAAAGACCTGTCAGAGAGGTAGGATCTGAACCAGTTTAGGGCTGATCCTGAGATGCCCACCCACTGCTCCAACCTAGCAATGAGGATCTCATGGTCGATGGTGTCGAAAGCGGATGTGAGGTCCAATAGGACAAGCAGCACAGAGTCACCAGTATCTGTGGATAGAAAGATGTCGTTAAAAACCTTCAGTAGGGCAGTCTCAGTGCTGTGGAGGGATTTGAAGCCAGACTGGAATAGCTCGGGGATAGCGTGATCCTCCAGGAAGCACTTTAGTTGGGACTCAACTATTTTCTCTAGAAGTTTAGAAACAAATGGGAGTCTGGAGACAGGCCTGAAATTGGATAATACTGACGGGTCGAGGTTTGGTTTTTTCAGGAGGGGTTGAACAGCAGCATGTTTTAATGATGTATGCGTCAATGTATGTATGCGTCCGTCATTCCTTGGCACCCTGCGTGTATGTATGTATGCGTCCGTCAGTCCTTGGCACCCTGCGTGTATGTATGTATGCGTCCGTCAGTCCTTGGCACCCTGCGTGTATGTATGTATGCGTCCGTCAGTCCTTGGCACCCTGCGTGTATGTATGTATGCGTCCGTCAGTCCTTGGCACCCTGCGTGTATGTATGTATGCGTCCGTCAGTCCTTGGCACCCTGCGTGTATGTATGTATGCGTCCGTCAGTCCTTGGCACCCTGCGTGTATGTATGTATGCGTCCGTCAGTCCTTGGCACCCTGCGTGTATGTATGTATGCGTCCGTCAGTCCTTGGCACCCTGCGTGTATGTATGTATGCGTCCGTCAGTCCTTGGCACCCTGCGTGTATGTATGTATGCGTCCGTCAGTCCTTGGCACCCTGCGTGTATGTATGTATGCGTCCGTCAGTCCTTGGCACCCTGCGTGTATGTATGTATGCGTCCGTCAGTCCTTGGCACCCTGCGTGTATGTATGTATGCGTCCGTCAGTCCTTGGCACCCTGCGTGTATGTATGTATGCGTCCGTCAGTCCTTGGCACCCTGCGTGTATGTATGTATGCGTCCGTCAGTCCTTGGCACCCTGCGTGTATGTATGTATGCGTCCGTCAGTCCTTGGCACCCTGCGTGTATGTATGTATGCGTCCGTCGGTCCTTGGCACCCTGCGTGTATGTATGTATGCGTCCGTCGGTCCTTGGCACCCTGCGTGTATGTATGTATGCGTCCGTCGGTCCTTGGCACCCTGCGTGTATGTATGTATGCGTCCGTCATTCCTTGGCACCCTGCATGTATGTATGCGTCCGTCAGTCCTTGGCACCCTGCGTGCATGTTTGTAAGCGTCCGTATACCTGACTGCCCCCAGCATAAAGCCAGTTAGTCCAGCCGGGTTGTAACAAATGCATGGACTCATTTTTCAAGGTGGAATGTGGACAGAACGGACCAGAGTTTAGCTCTCTGCCTCTGGGTAGGACCCATGATGATGTTCTTGTGGATGAAATGTCACATGTAGAAACTGATGAGGCAATCTGAGCATTAAAGACAAATAAAGCACCTGGCATGGATGGCTACCAGCTGAGTGGTACAAGATGAGAGTACCAACTGTCCCTTTACTTAAAGAAACTTTCAATAACATTATAAAGGGTGGTGCCCCTACCCCTCATGGAAAAAGGCCTTTATATCCGTAATTCATAAAGAAGGGAAAAATAAATAGATTGTAAAGACCTGACTCACAGCACATACTCTGAGCGATAACAGGTCACACAATATTTGTTTGAAAACTTTACCTGCTGGAGTTAAATCATCTCTGTCTGTCTGTTAGCAAAATATCTCATGGATGATTGGATGGATTTTAATGAAACTCTCAGGAAGTGATAATTGCAATTTTGTAAACTTATTAACTTTTTGAATCCTAGCCATCTTAACAAAACTAAAATTAGCTTTAACTTGGTCAATTGTATTAATATTCATGTTTTATTATTAAATTCTTCATGTACTTTTATGGTACATTTATAATTTTTACTTACATCGGACAAGTGCAAAGACTTCTTTGTTCCATCTTCTTCCACAACCTTCTAACAAAACCTCTTGGATTCATTAGTTTTTTGAAGAACAAAAATAAAAATAACTTTTATTGTTAAAGTAAAATGAAAGTTTAATCAAGTTCACAGTTTAGATTAAACCAAAAACTTTCTGCCAAAAAGAAAACTATCATATTGTTGTATGTAGAAATCTGTCACATTCTTTTCACATTATTTATGTTGAACTAATCAAAATCCTCATTTTTTTAAAAACTAGGTTTAACATTTTTCTTTAAATATGAATGTAGGCTACTTGGGAATAAAAAGAAAAAGCATTCTAAGCATTTGCACCCTTAAGATAAATAAGTACTATAATGGGAATTTCTTTATTGTGTTTTTATTTTCAAGAACACATTTTTCAAAAATAATTTCTTCTGCAAAATGCTCCAAAGCAAGATCTTGTCCTTCAGTCGTCATTCCAGATGCTTCATGGACACTCATGGCCTGAGTAGAACCGTGTCATCTGTCTAAATTTACCTGTAAGCAAATGTTCAGGTTTAAAAAACAAACCAAAACTCACTTCAACACTTTCATTTCTCTACAATCTTAGGTATCATTTGGAGTTTACTGATAGATCCACAGTTGCTGCTTGTTTTTTTCCCACCAGATTTAAAAATGGGATTTCCATGTAGTTACAATCAGGGGTGGACTGGGACAATAATCCAGGCTGGGAGATTAATACCAGCCCAGGCCACAACTCGATTAACCCAAACCACCAAGACTGAGTTAAATTGAGCGCACTCTGAGCACCATGTGACACACCATATGTATACTTGGCTAGCAACACGGTGGCTATTGACATCAGAAGCATTTGTAATGTTGTGGTGGGGGGGGCACTGGTGGTATTGTTTATTTTAACAGGTTGTTTAACTTACCTACAAAAATAAACACTATTAACTATTTTAGATTTAATGGAGTTAACAAGAAGTAGCCTGACCAACAGCTCCCCTTGTGTGAATAGAGCACCCTTTTTTTTTCATTCAACCTTTATTTAAACAGATAAGTCAAATTGATGGCCTTTAAGACCAGTCAGGGAGCTGAATTCAGATAAACAATTGTTTTGTGGACAGAAAGCTAGAGATTAAAAAAGCCAAAAATAACAAATAATAACTTAAAAAATTGCCCAGTAGGGTAATCTGCATCTGTTATTTCCAGATAAACATGTTGTAGATTTCTATTGTTGTGTTCATCTGGTCAGCAGTTTGTTGAAAAGTTGTTTTCAGTGGTAATATAATGCTGTTTAAAACATGTTGGTTAACATTTTTATGCTCAGCAGCTGTAATAATTAATTGAATATAGTGAATAAAAGTTAAAACATTCTAGAAGTTGTTTCTTTACATATATTGTATCATTGTTTGTGGGGGGGCTCAGCCAGAAGCCAGTGCTGTTTGGGGGACTGTGGCACGGAAAAAGTTTGGGAACCCCTGGACTACACCACTGGGTACAATCCAGCCCAGGCCTCTTTAACCCCAGGTGTAGTCTGGGTTAGGATTATACCGTGACCTGTTGCACTGGATTGGGACGGCTAAAGGGCCAGAATTT